>JACXGI010004951.1:0-18616 GCA_016801175.1 Esox masquinongy
CACACAAATATACCCTCCTCTGTTTCTGTCTGACCTGCCACGCCATCAGAAATATCCCCTCCTCTGCTTCTGTTTAGAGATTCTATTTTGGTTACACCATCAAGGATTTATTTCCAGTTCCTGAGAGAGAAATGTGGTGTTCTGGGGGGGAGGGGGACATTCTTAAATTCACACTGGGGTCCTGATTGTATTGGGAGAGAAAGATAGAGAGAAAACATTCAGTCGAAAATGCTGCCTTCTTCCTCCCATTCTGGCTCTTACATTTTCTTCCTGGCTGCATCCAAACTGGTGCCCTATTCCTTACAGAGTCCTGGGCGCTGTTTAAAAAAACAGTAGGAACCATGTAGATACACATGGACAGTTAATTAGTAAAGGCTACGTACAGAATCTACATCCTGTCTGTCTATCTGTTTGTGTGAGTCTGTCTGTGAGTCTGTCTGTGTGTGTCTCTGTTTGGGTGTTTCTGTCTGTGTGTCTTCCTATCTGTCTGTCTGTCTGTCTGTTTGTGTGTCTATCTGTGTGTCTGTTTGCCTTCCTCCTTGTCTGTACGTTTGTCTGTCTATCTGGGTGTCTATTTGTCCGTCTATCTGACTGTGTGTGTCTGTGTGTCTTCCTGTCTGTCTCTTTGCATGTCTGTCTGTCCGTCTGTTTGCCTTCCTCTTTTTCTGTGTGTGTGTGTGTGTGTGTGTGTGTGTGTGTGTGTGCGTGCGTGCATGCGTGCGTGTGTCTGTCTGTCTGTGTCTGTCTGGACAAAGGCTCTCAACAAGGGTGGCTCTGATCTTAACGAGGAAGGTACCACAGCCAACAATGTCAATCAGTGGAGGAACACATGGTCTGAGTACCCAGTTGGAAGTGTGGAATCTCAGTCCTGCATTAGAACACCATTCTGCCAAACACAATAACCGCTCATAATGACAATTCTGTAAAAATATACCAGTTACTCAAGGCATGTTGAAATCCAGAAAATATCACCAGTTAATATAGATGTGTTTAATGTAAACAGGGTCGAATTACAGTAACTTGTACCTGTTTTATCAGACTTCCCTTGTTTATATTACGCTGTTGAAAGATTCTCTCATCATTGCAAAGGCCAGAAAAATGACTGGAACTATTTTCATTCTATTTGGAAAATCAACGATGAAATCAAAGGTATCGGCTAAAATATGGGGCTGCGGGGCTTGAAAAATTAGTGTTTAACCATTGTATTTTCTTTGCCCATTTGGAAGCACCGGGCCCTGACATCTTTCTGCACAACCATCAAGGTGATTACAGTTGGTATCATTCCTCCCAAAGGCCCCTGGGCCCATTAGTGGAATAGACAACAGTCCAATGGGTGCTGACCAGAAGTAAAGCACTAAATAGAGAATAGGATGCCATTTGGGCTGCACTCTCTGGTTTTAAAGACTGCATATATACATGAGGTTGGCTGCTCTCACCCTGATCTGCCCAAAGATGGATGAGGAGCTGAACTTGTGGGTTTGGAGGAAAACCCCAGAAAATGTTTCATTCTGATTGTTGCAGAATTGGAGCATTCTGTAAAAGCAGAAAGTTGGCATTTTCAATTTGATTAGATGTCAATCACCTTATTAAAATCTATGAAAAGAGTTACTGTTTATAATGTAATAGGCTAACTACAGGGAGTGGACAAAATAAAAGAAACATCTAACAATATAGTAATATCAGGGATCTAATAAGGTGTATGGCCACCCTTCACCTTCAGAAAAGCTCCAATCCTCCTTGGAATAATGTGTGTAGCAGGATATCACACGAATCTTCAAAAAGAAAAGCCTCCAGTTCTTTGAAGGATGAAGGAGCTAAAAATCTACTTTGCACTCTGCAATGACTTCTTCACCGAGATGAACATGGAGAAGGCCTCAATGGCCTAAATATTATAATGGTGCGTATATGGAGATGAAACCACCTTTCCAAATCTATGATTCCCATTGCCAAGCACACACAATAAACCACTGAGCCATGTAAGGACATGGGACTTCCACAATCTGTAGTGACTCATAAGCAGCCTTGGCAGAGATTAAATATCATTGACTCTATATATATATATATATATATATATATATATATATATATATATATACAGTATCTCACAAAAGTGAGTACACTCCTCACATTTTTGTAAATATTTGAGTATATCTATTCATGTGATAACACTGAAGAAATGACACTTTGCTACAATGTAAAGTAGTGAGTGTACAGCTTGTAAAACAGTGTAAATTTGCTGTCCCCTCAAAATAACTCAACACACAGCCATTAATGTCTAAACCGCTGGCAACAAAAGTGAGTACACCCCTAAGTGAAAATGTCCAAATTGGGCCCAATTAGCCATTATCCCTCCCCGGTGTCATGCGACTCGTTAGTGTTACAAGGTCTCAGGTGTGAATGGGAAGCAGGTGTGTTAAATTTGGTGTTATCGCTCTCACACTCCCTCATACTGGTCACTGGAAGTTCAACATGGCACCTCATGGCAAAGAACTCTCTGAGGATCTGAAAAAAATAATTGTTGCTCAACATAAAGATGGCCTAGGCTATAAGAAGATTGCCAAGAGCCTGAAACTGAGCTGCAGCATGGTGGCCAAGACCATACAGCGGTTTAACAGGACATGTTCCACTCAGAACAGGCCTCGCCATGGTCAACCAAAGAAGTTGAGTGCACGTGCTCAGCGTCATATCCAGAGGTTGTCTTTGGGAAATAGACGTATGAGTGCTGCCAGCTTTGCTGCAAAGGTTGAAGGGGTGGGGGGTCAGCCTGTCAGTGCTCAGACCATACGCCACACACTGCATCAAATTGGTCTGCATGGCTGTCGTCCAAAAAGGAAGCCTCTTCTAAAGATGATGCACAAGAAAACCCCCAAACAGTTTACTGAAGACAAGCAGACCAAGGACATGGATTACTGGAACCATGTCCTGTGGTCTGATGAGACCAAGATAAACTTATTTGGTTCAGATGGTGTCAAGCGTGTGTGGCGGCAACCAGGTGGAGTACACTGACAAATGTGTCTTGCCTACAGTCAAGCTGGTGGTGGGAGTGTCATGGTCTGGGGCTGCATGAGTGCTGCCGGCACTGGGGAGCTACAGTTCATTGAGGGAACCATAAATGCCAACATGTACTGTGACATACTGAAGCAGAGCATGATCCCCTCCCTTCAGAGACTGGGCCGCAGGGCAGTATTCCAACATGATAACGACCCCAAACATACCTCCAAGACGACCACTGCCTTGCTAAAGAAGCTGAGGGTAAAGGTGATGGACTGGCCAAGCATGTCTCCAGACCTAAACCCTATTGAGCATCTGTGGGGCATCCTCAAATGGAAGGTGGAGGAGCACAAGGTCTCTAACATCCACCAGCTCTGTGATGTCGTCATGGAGGAGTGGAAGAGGACTCCAGTGGCAACCTGTGAAGCTCTGGTGAACTCCATGCCCAAGAGGGTTAAGGCAGTGCTGGAAAATGATGGTGGCCACACAAAATATTGACACTTTGGGCCCAATTTGAACATTTTCACTTAGGGGTTTACTCACTTTTGTTGCCAGCGGTTTAGACATTAATGGCTGTGTGTTGTGTTATTTTGAGAGGACAGCAAATTTACACTGTTATACAAGCTGTACACTCACTACTTTACATTGAGGCAAAGTGTCATTTCTTCAGTGTTGTCACATGAACAGATATAATCAAATATTTACAAAAATGTGAGGGGTGTACTCATTTTTTTGAGATATTGTGTATATATATATATATATATATATATATGTCAATACCTCTTGTAGGAACCTCAATAAAATCGGGGTCTTCAGCCCTGATCCTGGAGACCCCAGCTGTATCTTACCTCATTTATCTCATCAAACATACAAGTCTTAGACTTGAAGGTGCCAGATTAATGTTAGCTCCCTTGGAAGAGGGTTGAAGAACCCTCCTGTAAAACAGAGCTCCAGACCAGACACATCTAATCTCTGACTCACTCCTTGTCCACCGAAACATCATACCATCTGCAGGCTCCACAGACCTTCCTCTTTATTTATATCACTCATCCAGAACTCCTTTCTTCCTTCCCTGACATTAAAATAATCCCAGACAGACAGTAGCCTTTAAATCACATCAACACATCTGTCTGTCTGCCCAAGTATGGATGAGTACTGATGAGTCCTTTCAGACATTGTTCAGTCCCTGGCTGCACTATTTACAGCTGTTCCATATGTCAACATGGCCTGATGACAAATATCTAAATTTAACATGATATTAAGGAACTGAGACAAAGTAAAGGGGAAAAGTACCAAAGGGAAGGGGACATTTGTCAATTTGCTTACCAGCGGTTGGGGTCAACTGCAACAGAATGGCAGCTCAGGTATTTGATTTAGCAACCTTTTGGTTAGTGTTGAGATGCTCTGACCACTAAATAATCTGCAGCTCCATTGTAGGGGCAATTTGATCTTAAAGCTTAGAATCATTGCAAAGATATCAGACTTGGATCATCAGTCCCACATCAAACATGTTTAGTGAATGATGCTTAGTCTGGACAAATCTGCCCACCCCCTGGCCTAGCATGTTATAGTGACCTGATGTCATTGTGGCCTACCATGCTAGTAGCATCCGTAGTGTTTAACCATTCATTTTGAGCCCATCCATCTGTGCCTGTAACTGTCAGATTGATGTGTTGTTTTAATGGGAATCATTGAGATGCCTTCGGGTGTTGAACAGGCAGACAGAACAGTGACATGTTATGTACAACACAAAGCTTTTTCTCTCCCTCTGTGCTTAAGATCATCTTATTCTATACACCAAATAATTCACCAAAGGATTGACCAAACAAGACTGTGCTTTTCCCCAGAGCTCTGATTTAACTGGTCTCAGGTGACGATGACTTCCAAAATCATATGACATTAATTTATCCCTATAAATATAGCGTATCCTTAGGAATATCACAGTGAAATCAGTGAATAGGAAAATGGTCATGCGGAATTAGAGCGTGAGCTCATACCATTAAGAAGAATGGCAACACTATTCCATTAGGCTTATGATGGCTTTGTATAAAACTACTGAGAGAGCTAGAAATATAGATGATCACCTGAAATAGATACATTATCTAAGAAATGTTATACAGCATGTAGAATAGTAAGAAGGAATGTAGTGACCATAAACCCCTGCCATGCTCTATTCATCATCTTACCGTAAGGCAAACAGGGTCAGTATGGGAGAATAACAGAACTGGTAGAATTTTGCTTCACTTGGATGTAATGCAGTTTGGCATGAACATCAACGGATGGGATTCTGCCAATCAATTGGATTTTTAATCACTGAAGCATTAAGGAACATTCACATGATTCACATGTGTTACGAGACTGGGTCATTAGGTGGGATGAACCTATAAATTACTGTATAATTGTGAAACAGACATTTGACTAGAATGGAGATGGTCTCAATGATGTTGAGCAGGTTCTGACACATGTCATGATGACACAGATATGGAGATGCCAGGATGAGGCAGATATGGAAATCAGTTGATGAGACATACAGAAATGTCATAAAGAGACCCATACAGAGATGTCATAAAGAGACCCATACAGAGATGCCATGAAGAGACCAATACAGAGATGCCATGAAGAGACCGATACAGAGATGCAATGAAGAGACCAATACAGAGATGCCATGAAGAGACCGATACAGAGATGCCATGAAGAGACCGATACAGAGATGCCATGAACAGAACAATATAGAGATGCCATGAACAGAACAATATAGAGATGCCATGAAGAGACCAATACAGAGATACCATGAACAGAATTATACAGAGACGCCATGAAGAGACCAATACAGAGATGCCATGAAGAGACCGATACAGAGATGCCATGAACAGAATGATATAGCAATGCCATGAAGAGACTGATACAGAGATGCCATGAACAGAATGATATGGCAATGCCATGAAGAGACCGATACAGAGACGCCATGATGAGACAGACACAAATATGCCATGAAGAGACCGATACAGAGATGCCGTGAACAGAATGATACAGAGATGCCATGAAGAGACTGATACAGAGATGGCATGAACAGAATGATATAGCAATGCCATGAAGAGACTGATACAGAGATGCCATGAACAGAATGATATAGCAATGCCATGAAGAGACCGATACAGAGACGCCATGATGAGACAGACACAAATATGCCATGAAGAGAACGATACAGAGATGCCATGAACAGAACGATATGGAGATGCCATGAAGAGATCGATACAGAGATACCATGAACAGAACGATATAGAGATGCCATGAACAGACTGATACAGAAATGCCATGAACAGAACGATATAGAGATGCCATGAAGAGGCCGATACAGAGACGCCATGATGAGACAAACGCAGAGATGTGTTGATGAAACAGATACAGAAAGGTGTTGATGAGACAGATACAGACTAAGTTTACTAGTTTTACAAACATGGTATTCCTCAAACTATCCAAGAGACTTCAACCATTTAATGACCACCAGAGCACCAGACATAAACACAGCAGTACAGGGACATACCTTGTTATCAAGGGTTCCATGGTCATTTAATGTTGATGTTAATTTACTCTGGGTTTTAAAAAAAATCTGCTTCTGAAACAGGATCTTAAACTATGGGCCCAGGTCACAAGTAATGCATTTAATAGAGAACAGGGTGATAGGGCTGTTGGACAAGGTAGGGTACTACATAGAGAACAGGGTGATAGGGCTGTTAGACAAGGTAGGGTACTACATAGAGAACAGGGTGATAGGGCTGTTGGACAAGGTAGGGTACTACATAGTGAACAGGGTGATAGGGCTGTTGGACAAGGTAGGGGACTACATAGGGAACAGGGTGATAGGGCTGTTGACCAAAGGAGGGCACTACATAGGGAACAGGGTGATAGGGCTGTTGACAAAAGTAGGGCACTGCATAGGGAACAGGGTGATAGGGCAGTTGACCAAAGGAGGGCACAACATAGGGAACAGGGTGATAGAACTGTTGACCAAAGGCTGGCAGATGCTCTGTCCCAACCTATCAGTCTCTCTCCCAAACCTGTCAGTGGTTCTGTCCAAACTTGTCAGAAGCTCTGTCCCAAATTTTCAATGGCTCTCTCCCAAACCTGTCAGTGGCTCTGTCCCAAACCTGTCAGTGACTCTCTCCCAAAACTGTCAGTGGCTCAGTCCCAACCTGTCTGTAGCTCTGTCCCAACCTGTCAATGGCTGTGTCCCAACCTGTCAGTGGCTCTATCCCAAACATGTCAGTGGCTCTGTCCCAACCTGTCAGTCTCCCTCTCCCAAACTTGTCAGTGGTTCTGTCCATACCTGTCAGAAGTTCTGTCCCAAACTTGTCAGTGGCTCTGTCCCAACTTGTCAATGGCTCTCTTCCAAACCTGTTAGTGGCTCTGTCCCAAACCTGTCAGTGACTCCCTCCCAAAACGGTCAGTGGCTCAGTCCCAACCTGTCAGTATCTCTGTCCCAACCTGTCAATGGCTCAGTCCCAACCTGTCAGTGGCTCTGTCCCAAACCTGTTAATGACTCTCTCCCAAAACTGTCAGTGGCTCTGTCCCAAGCTATCAGTGGTTCTGTCCAAACCTGTCAGAGGCTCTGTCCCAAACCAGTTAGTGGCTCTGTCCCAGCATGTCAGTGGCTCTCTCCCAACCCAGCAGTGGCTCTGTCCCAACTTGTCAGTGGTTCTGTCCCAACCTGTCAGTGTCTACGTCCCAACCTGTCGTGGTTCTGTCCCAACCTGTCAGTGGTTCTGTCCCCACCTGTCAGTGCCTCTGTCCCAAACCTCTGAAGTGGCTCTTCCCCAAACTGTCAAAGCTTTTCCACTGACCCTGACTCCACTCTTCAGAAAGGAAGCTGTGAGGTTTAGTAGTGGCCCCATAAACAGGCCAGTCTGTGGGATATTTGGAGAGTCCTGCCAGAGGGAATCAGGCCACACATTATCCTGGTATTTACATTTGAGCCAATATAGTTCCTGGATTATAATGCATTTACATTCTATGGCAGCCCGTTTAGCTCTCCATTAACATTCCATGGAGAATATTTAAACAATGTTATGTAATGGCATGTCTACAATTAAAACAATATTGGGAAAGAATGAAAGAATTGACTAACTCTCATACAGATGTAGTCTGTGGTTTTTGACCACTGGTTGTAAATACTGTGCTATTAAGCCAAAAAAAGGTATTTTAAAATGGTCTCAAAAGTCACAGACGAAACTTCAATACACCCAGTGAAGTTGTTGGGTGTTAGATGAGGGACAAAAGTATAATCTACACATCTATAATCTACATTTATCTAGCAGGTATGAGGCTGGGCTGAGAACGTCTACAATGGCAATGTTGGAACAGAATATACTTTACAGCGACCTCTACCGCTAGCATCTGAAAATGAACAAGTGCATACACGTGCACGCATGCAGGCACACTAGCACACACATATACACACATTCTGTCACATAATCTTAATTGTTAAGCTCTGCAGTGTCGACATGCACAGAGTAGCTTCTGGCACAAATACAATTTTCTCTTTGGAGGCCTATACATTTTCGTTGAATATATTAGATTTTCTGTGTATGTCAAGAAGGAGAAGACACATTTCGAAGGGCAACCATATATTTAGGATAATAGAAATGCACATATATTTAGGAAAAGTCGTGCTATATGTCTGACGCTGTCTATTAGAGTACATGGTAAAATATGCAATTCGGAGACAACAGAATAAGCAATTTTATTCTAGCATTAGAATGTGATATAATATAATAAAATTGAATAGAATATGCATTTATATTGCTTGATGAATACAAGATTCGACAGTGTTAGTTGAGCTGTACTTCCACGACGAGTTAATAGCCTACAATTAAAACCATCCTAAACGTCCAGACCACTGCTACGATAATAACAACAATAATTCGATAACACCTTTCTATGACGGGATTCCAGGAGAGAAAAGACCGTTTGCTGATTTCCCGATACCAACGGTTCTCTCTGGTTCTCGCTGTTCTTTCGCTGTTTTGTCTTTTTCTGGAAAAAATATTTCAAAGAGAAACCCGAAACATCTCCATTTGGTCTCCATGGAGACAAAACATCTGAACTCTCCAAATATGGACATGGAAGTGCTACGCAATTGCGTTTAGAGACAACACGTTGTTACGCAAAATGCAGGGCACGCTGGGTGCTGTATATCTAAAATGGCAATGACCGTGAGAATACCGTCAGAAGATTAACGATGGTAAGTAATATAAAGACATCATGTGTATTTAATTAAGGTAAAAACAACAACACGTTGATCTGAACAAATGACGTAATTGTTATAGTTATAAATTCGAAGAAAATATATAGAAAGAGTAGGCTATAGAAGTCAAACATTGACAAACGTTTATATTTGATATATTTTCAGTATATATATATATATATATATATATATACGATTTTCCAATGAAAGGCAGAACATTTCTTTTGTCAATGGTATTTTTTATTTGTCGGTGTTCTATTCTTTGCATCAGACCAACCATTTGTCTTTGAAGGTAAAAAAATAAACTATGTCATAAAATGCATCTTGATACAATACATGGCACGGTGTTTTCATGGAAAACCTGAAAGAAATGTCACCTTACAGTAAAATAATGAACATTACTCAAACTGTAATTTCACGTGTTAATAAGACAATCTGATATCAGTATGCAAACAAACCAGTCTAGTTTCACATTTACATTTAAGGATGAAACAAATATATAGCACCCTGTTTTAATCAAATGGTTCGTTTTTGCATGCATTTCATTTTAATACACGGACAACAATAAATATCTCATCTTTAGATTGAACAGCCCTCACAGGTGCACCGATATTTCTGGAAGAAGTTAATACTGTTACAGTCATAGTAAACATTTCATTTGGCGCTAAAGGTAAACAAAACTCCATAACAAACACAACAAAAACATCAGAGGATAGATTAATAGACCATAGCTTATTGAGGAGGATCGTCATTGAACATCAATTTGTAATCTAAAATTAATCTTGACATGTCTGTGAGGGTGTGTGTGTGTTGTTTGTATGTTTTTGTGTGTGCTGTGTATGTCCCACCAGTCCCAGAATAGTTTCACAAGGCCAGAAGAGTGGGAGAGTTGAGATTACCAGTTGTCAAATCAGATCTACCACCAATTCCTTCTTTAACGGTCTCAGGGCTGGGGTTGTAGCTGCCCTCCCATACCACAGAGTCTATCTCAGAGTAATTGAAGGAGAACACAGAGCACTGACTGCTACAGGTGGGGCTGGAAGACATTGGGGTGCAGAGGGGTTCCAGATCGTTGGCCACAGACTTGTACAGGGTTTCCCAGTCAGACAAGCAGAAGGGGCCCCCAAGGAGGTTGATATCGGGCACGGACGGGGCAGTCTCTGGGGCCACGGTCATGCTGAGTTCCAGGCTAGGGACAAGGTCATCCTGGTCTAAGTCCAGGTCTTCCTCAACACTGGAGCACAGCAAGATGTTGGAGTTACCCAAGATGGCCGACGCAGAGATGGAGATGTTTGGGATGGGGACAGTGTCCATTTCCTGTAGTGAGGGGCCCTCAGACACAGTCACTGGTGCCACATTGTCTTCCGGGAGTTGGAGTTTGTCTGCATCCTCCAAAATGGAGAGCAACTGGGGTGAGTTGGGAGGGTCCTGGAGCATGCAGGCAATGTCTTCGTCAATGTCAACCTCATCTTCATCAATGTCAACCTCATCTTCATCAATGTCAACCTCATCTTTGTCAATGTCATTTTCAACGTTGTCCTCAGTGACAGTTATTTTGCAAACTGGTTGGTGGGTGAATAGGATCTGTTCCAATCTCACTTTCTCTTTCAGGAGGTTGGCAATCTCCTTCTGCAAGGCCTCTTTGTCTTCCTCAAGCTGGTCAGTTTCCTAAGGATAAAGCCACACATCTATCAACTACTATATTTATAAAAGAATGTAGTGCTTCTTTAAACGGTCAAACACATTGTATATCCATTCAGCTCTGAATCTCCATAAGGACATGACAACTTACAGCTTGCAGGGTGTCAGTGAGCTGCCTCCGTCTATTGCGACACTTGGCAGCTGCTACTTTATTCCTTTCTCTCCTGATCTTCCTCCTCTCATCCTCCTCTGATGAAGGCTAGACCAAAAACAAGAAAAGAGACCACTAAATGCTTAATTCTGCTGTAGGAGGAAGGAATCTGGCAATATCATTACTTGAAAAGCAAATTCATCATTTAGCAATGGCCAAACGTTAAATAATCTACATCTTTCAATGTAGAGGTAGAAAATATAGCCAGGATACTCCACTAATGACACCAACTGCGCATGGAGAAATGCGCAAAAAGCAGAACCATTGGTATTGTCTACCCGCACATCACGCATGTACAAGATTTAAGAAAATGTAACGACATTCTCCTCGATTTATTACAAACGTTACCTGATTTATCACAAACCTTACCTGATTTTTCCCCTTCTTGCAGGTAGATTGCCCCTTGTATCCAACCGCTCTGGAAGCCGACTGGGTTGGTGCGCTGTGTGCGCTGGGCTTTGCGCGTCCGCTGGAGGGGGAAGAGGTGGAGGCAGATAGGGAGGAGGGGGAGACTGATGCTGATGTGATGACGGTGGTCGGTTGGACCATCCACTGCAGATCCGGGGAGGTTGAGATTGCAGTCACCGTGGGGACAAAGGGAGAGCGCCGCGGAGAATCTGTTCCACCGCAGACATCCTACAAGGCAACCAATGAATCGATGGAATCAATAGAACACAATGACGTGCGTCGTTGACCTTTCCAAAAGAGGCGTGATGTGCAAAAATGATTTAGTTAATGTTGTGAAATATTCTTAAATGACTGGTGGTACTCGGGAATAGGCTAACAAATAACAACAACACAATTATACAATTCTTACAATGAAATGTAATTATTTCTCACGTCGCGCAAAATGTATAATTGACAGTCCAATACAATTATCACTAATATAAATCACCATTGTCAAAATCATGATCTATTGTCATGATGGCATCAATTAAGTATTCAGTTATCATATGGGCAATATCGACCTACGACGGAATGTGAGGAATTTCAAGAGGATCTGTCAACAGTTTGGCTGTGACATGTAGGCCTACATGATATAGTCAGCTAGGGCTCAAACATGCTATAAACATCTGGATAGGCAGTGTGTCGCAGTAACGTGGCTGACGCGGTGGATACATATTTTCTGTTACTGGATCGGTGCACGACCTAGTAATATGCCGCAGATTCACAACCACGCTTGTAATAAATATGCAATTACATTTAATATTGTTTTCACAAATTAAATGCAATGCCGAAAAATAATATTTTGAAGAATTCCTCAACGCAATTCCATCTATGTACCATTTTTTCCTGATTATATACCCATCCATTCATACCTGGAACGTGCTGCTGTCTACTGATGATGCGTTCGAGAGTGAGTCTGGAGATCGCTGGCTGCACGCGGGGATGTCCCCGGTAGGCGATGCTGCGCTGCTGCTAGTGCTGCTGCTGGACGAGCTCGAGGTGTCGTCGTAGTCTGGGATCATGTCTGGATACATGATATCTGTTTTCGCTATTAATATTTGTTTATAAAATTAAATAAAATCTTAGTTTCCCTTGTTTTACTGGAACCTCTGTGCATCACTTTTACTGAGTTCACGTGAATGGTGCTGCAGTTAGTGGAGCGCGCCTCCTTTTATAGCTGGAATTTTATGAATGAAATCTGTGTGGAGAGACCGAACCATTCCACCAAGAGGGGAGGGTGTAGAACAAACAGGTTCGTTTTATCAATGGAGCTGCAATAGCACCTCCATACAAATTAATTGAGAATTGTGATTTTAATTAAGATGTATTGCACTATTCAAAAATGACCAAATATGACCTCTATTTTATAAATTGATACACTGTAGCCACCAACGTAATAATAAACTCCGCATCAAGCTACATGCTATATGTGCAGCATTTGCATTACGCACGTTACTTTTCTTTATAGCCTACATTGTTTCATAATACACAAGACGATTCATGTTTCAGACCCTGTCATGAACGTATGAAACTCTATCTATTCCTTTGAAAATATATTGAAATAAATAATCTGCCAATGGTGAATTTCATGTACAGTAGCCTACCGACAATGTCCTCCAAAAGACAGATGCCTATCCACAAAGTCTTCAATAATATGATATTTTACAGGTGTGAATGTTTAATAACATGGGTATTGCTCAGTATACATGAATAGCCGCTGTATTCTGCATCCACTCAGATAGCGTATATGATTGCTGCACATATAACTAGAAACGGTTCATGTTTGACCTAGGAATGGAAAATATATTGAAAATAGCTTTTTGACGTGTTTAATGCACCCATATGTACCAGTTAAGACGTTCTGTAATTATTCATGAGATGTTTTTTTTTTTGCTGTGATTATAATTATTGCATAGTCTACAACTTGTAATATAGCTCCAGCAACAGACTTGTCGCTGGAGCCCGACGACCAATCAGAGATGGGACCTTTAGAACCATATATGGTGTTTCCGGTTCACACGAGCGCACGTTGTCTTTCACTCATGAATGAGGGTTTAAAAGCAGACCATTCTGAACTAAAATTTGTCTTGATATGAACTCGTTTCTCTCGTCCATTTTATAACTACATGCGTAATAACTTGTAGGCCTACATACATTAGAATAATTATATCGTATTCTTACCATTTCGCGACAGTTGCAGTTGCTAACCATTCTTTATTCTCAAGAATTCGAAGCAGCGTAGCCTTGAATAGCCTGTTTCAAATGAATGGCACCCTCTTAATATAATGCACTAATTTTGACAATAGCCAATGAGGTAATATTCTAGCATAGCCCTATAGGGGAATGTGGGGACATTGGTGACTTTTCCCTTTATCATTCATTCTTTTGAACGGATGATGATGATAATAATAGTAACAATATTAATCATCGTAATACGTTATTCAGCTTATATAGAGCATTTTATTACAAAAATGTGTATAAAAGGTCTTCTTAATAGCTACTTCAGTCAATAATACGACTGACAATTGTTTCGCTCAGACCTCATAGCTCCAGTGAACTCCAGCAGCGACCTTGGAACTATTAAACGTGAGGATAGAATGAGTCTATACATACAGAGACAGCCTGTGAGAGAAGGTCTGCATCGCGTTTCCCGGCAGCCACGCCCCCTGGATATTTACTGGAAGTTCATTAGGTGGTCTGTCTCTCTTCATTCCGGCAAGGGTTCGTGGTCTGCGAAGGGCAGCTATATAAGGCCCATAGATAATGATAGACCCCCTGAGTTCAGGTCAAAGAAATGCTTTCACTCGGGTCACTTAAGCGTGAATGTGGTAAATACTATGAAACGTTTACATTCAAAATGTATCTAAAGCCTATTAAGGTCTACACATGACATCATTGGCATGTAAGTCAACAAAAGAGACGGATCACCAAGTTGGGCCAACCCTTGGGGCTGGTGTCTGAATAGGCAGCTTTTTTGCACTGTTGAATAGAGGCTACTGAAAATACTAATCTTGTTAAGTAATGGGAAGGCGAAATCTAATGAATATCACTTATCCGAATACTCCGACAATGCAACTTTGAATTAGAATCAAATTAAACTAGATAACAGCGGACAAACGAAAACACATCAAACATTGTATATTTTGTTCGACAGTTAACTTTCTCATGTGTAAGTAGTTACTCGACTTTTATATAGGCTAAAGTTGGCAGATTAGAATTTATCAGAACTATGTAGGCTTCTTAAAAACCGTGAAACCTTTAGTTTTGTATGGCAATAAGCTGCGGCTTGCATTAGACTAAACTGAATTTATTTCTAAGTTCATAACAAACAAACAACAAACATAAAGTCCTCTCAAAATAAACATTGCATTAATGCACTATATTTTGATGTGTAAACTGAGTCTTGCCAACCACTCTAGCAACCTAAATAAACAGTTGTCAAAGCCATGCCTTCCATTCCATCTGCTCCGCTCTAAAACGACCGCTATGCAAAGCGTAGCCTCGCTGACGCTAAGGGGTGGGGCGTTGCCGTGACAACGCAGACTGTTCGGCAAAACACTAGCAAGGGAAACCCGGCCAAGCACAAAGTTTATGGTCCCGCAGAGGGAACGCTGAAACTGCACTTTTAAATGCGTGGGGGAAAGGGGAACCCTTTTCTAGGCTAGACGTACTTTAGTGACGTTTCCATATTAAAGATTGTTTATCAAAAGCAAAATAGAGGCAAAGCAGGTACTTAGCGAATTTAAAAAGTAGGTTAAGCCTATCTGTTATTCAGGACTTGTAAACTAGCCTATATAAACATCTGATCCTATACAAACCAGAATATAGGCTAAGTGACGTTTTATTTGTATTTATTTTGAACTTTTGTCCTTTACTGGACTTTATAACAATAATCATTGTTATCATTTTTACAACATATGTCTAAAGTTACGCTTCAGCATATAGGCTATAAAAGATTAATAAAACAAAAAAAAACGTTTGTTTACATTGTTGCAGTCTTAGTGTGTTTTAATCTGATGATGCATATCCTCTCACCACACGCATTCTCTCGTGAAACACTACAGACTTCTAGCTTCAGATGGACAGGGATTCCCACATGAACTAGGCTATAAATCTCGTGGAACACTTAGTTTGGCTAACAGTGCTAAATAAACCATGCTAAGAAAAAACTTTATGGGATAGTAGTTTGCAGTGTCTCCACAACAATGCGAAGGTAATCTACACCTGGTTGACCTGTTGCTCCACATTCTGCCACGCCCTCTCTCACTTCATCTAGATTCCACCGGTTTTAACATTGCCTCGGGCCAAAGTACAGCGTAGTCTAGAGAATTTTTTTCGTGAGCAGCTTGCAGAAGGAAGGTTAGACAATTCTTCCTGTTTACAATTTGCAGATAGAATGTCTTATTTGTAAATTATTATATTCTCTATCTAGGTTATTGATATGTTTATCTTGTATAGCTTTAGTCTCACAGTTTTAGATTTTTCGGCCTTCTTAAAGGAAGTAATATGTCATGCTTAAGGCTAAAATAAAACACATGATAAGGCCACTGTAATATAAACGTCATGTTCTTTTTATTATTACAATTTTTTCTATGTGATCAATGATTCTGCTGTCTAGATAAGTCCGGTATTGCGCCTTTTTTGTATTATATATAGGCTTAAATTCAGTAAATCACAAATAACTTGCCATGCATTTTTGCATCTTTAACCATAAATAACGTAACTTGTGTTACATTCTGCCATAGCTGACCACTATCCCATATTCCAATGTGCAAAACAGACAAAACAGTCTCTGTTGTCTTTACGTAACGTCATGTTCCTGTCAACCAGTTGTAGCTGATCGCGACCTAGCTCTACGCTTCCCAGCAGGGTCCGCCCATTTAACAGGATGCACCATATAAGGTAAATTACGTCGACGGGATTCCTTCTGGAATAATCCATCTTGGGAACTACATTGTTAAAAAACACACAACTAATGCAAATTTTACAACATAATTAATGCAATGCATTACCCAATGTTACAAGTTAAAAATGAGTGTTTACGACGTTTGAAACCCGTTGTTATGTTGCGATATTCACCCTTCCTGGAAAGGTACGATCCACGCCTACGTCACTCTCTTACTTCCTCCCCAAAGCTAGAAAAGCATATAAAAACCAAGCGAACTGTCAGAGTTGGCAGACAAACTTTCAGTAGCTAAAGAGAACACAGTAAAGGAAATATTAACTCACTGTCAACAGTTTGTTGACAGACTTTGACAACGTTATCAGAAGCCTACTTAGTTTTAGTTTTTTTGGATTTCGCCGAGTTTCTTCGTGATCTCCAGAAACGATGATGTACTCAGCTTTCAACACAGATTGTGACTCTTCTTCCCGGTGCAGTACCGCTTCTCCAGCCGGCGACAACCTGGCTTACTACAACTCTCCTGCGGGATCTTATTCCAGCGTGGGCTCTCCCCAATCACAGGTATGTGGTTCGATCATGTAATTAAATACCTGTAATAACAGTGTAATAGCCACACAGTAATATTAGATTAAGTCGTTCAATGACTTGAGATACTGTAGATGTATTTTTATAAACGTTTACATATGTTAGTCCATTAACGGTCACTATAGTAGATGCTGGAGCGTATGAGGCTTAAAGATTATAACGCATCAGACTCATTTCTGCTCTGCAACAGAAAGCTCTGACTTCACGCTGCTGTAGGTTCATTCATTCCTTCAGCATGCAGCTAGGGAACTCCGGAGAAAAGTTCCGCGTCATAGCTTACATCACGAGTGATATTTATAAACCTTACAGCTTTTAATAGACAAACCAACCGACAACCAACCGGCTTCATTCATATTCATGAATGAAATGATGCAGTGCATAGCCTGAGCCGCATCACCCAACCACACTGTTCACTACCCTACTCTGTCGGGATATAAATTCCCCTGTACTGACAGATTTTTCTTGTCATTCTCCTACAGGACTTCGCAGACCTCACTTCAGTGTCCAGTGGTTCCTCATTCATCCCCACTGTCACAGCCATCTCAACCAGCCCTGATCTGCAGTGGATGGACCAGCCACTGGTGTCTTCAGTGGCCCCTTCTCACAGACCTCACCCCTACAGTGCCAACCCACCAACATACTCCAGAGCCATGAGGAACAAGGGCCACCCTTCTGGACGCAGGGGCAAAATGGAACAGGTAATATTCTTTACTGATTTTTGACTTTATCTATTTTGTTGTGTAACAATGAATTCACAACAATTTGATTTTGAGTATAGAGAACACTGACTAGTGCATGTAGAGTTCAATGATGACATTTGCATTAAATCAAAGAGCATTGGGACTTAATTGTATTCTGTTTTTTTCTTTCTTTTATAGCTTTCACCTGAGGAGGAGGAGAAGAAGAGAGTTCGTAGAGAGAGGAACAAGCAGGCAGCAGCTAAATGCCGAAACAGACGGAGAGAACTCACTGACACATTGCAGAGTGAAACCGACGAGCTGGAGGATGAAAAGTCTGCTCTCCAGAATGACATTGCCAACTTGCTGAAGGAGAAGGAGAAGCTGGAGTTCATCCTAGCAGCCCACGGGCCCATCTGCAAGATCTCCTCTGATATGGAAACTTCTTTCCCCTCTGTCCCCATCTCCTATGATCTCTCCAACCAGCTGTCACAGCCCCAGACACAGAGCGTTGTCTCGAGCACCGCCTGCTCCAGAGCTCCCCACACATCCACCCACTCAACCTCCACCTCTACCCTCTCCACCTCGGCTTCCATTTTCTCCAACAGCCCCATGTTGTCCACCGCCTCCGTCTCTGATGTCAGAATGCCTGACCTGGACCCGGCCTGCCTGGAGGACTCCCTGGCTCTAATTGCCAAGACAGAGATGGAGACAGCCCGGTCAGTGCCCGATGTTGACCTGTCCAGCTCCCTGTACAACCAGGACTGGGAGCCTCTCTATAGCACGGCCAATAATGACTTGGAGCCCCTGTGCACCCCAGTGGTCACTTGCACCCCAGCCTGCACCACATACACGTCTTCCTTCGTCTTCACCTACCCAGAAGCAGAGGCCTTCCCTTCCTGTGGCACAGCCCACCA
>JACXGI010004951.1:39149-50501 GCA_016801175.1 Esox masquinongy
TATGACACTGTATTAGAAGGTACTATGTCATACTATGACACTGTATTAGAAGGTACTATGTCATACTATGACACTGTATTAGAAGGTACTATGTCATAGACACTGTATTAGATACTTATGAGACTCTCACTGTAACGACTCCGTCTTTGTTTAAAAACTTTGTGATTCATTTCCACTATCTGCTCGTAACACTTTGTCCTAGGAGAGATTCTGTCCAAAGTCAATGTGCACTGCCCAGTGTTTGACTACGTCCCTCCAGAGCTGATTACTCTCTTCATCTCTAACATTGGAGGAAACGCACCCTCGTATATCTACCGGCTGATGAGTGAGCTCTACCACCCTGAAGATCATGAACTGTAATACTGCATTGACATAAATACTAATAAAATAGAATAATGAAATGTACTGTTGCTGCTTTTTTTTTTAATAAAATTTGTTTGGGTTGATATTGTAAGCACTTGTTAATATGATCTGATACAATAATGCATTGATCAGCTACCAAGTTTATAAAAATGAAAGCAATTATAGGTCAAATAGCGCATGTAAAAACAATTTTGAATAATAATACTAATGATTACAACAGGGTTTCTCCTACCGAAGGACCCCTAAAAAAAGACAAAAAGATGACTACAGAAACAATTCACGACAGTGCCGATTACTGGTCATCTTCAGGAAGTGTTCAGACAAACAACTGTTGTTACGCTATAATACCAGAAGGAGGCGGTCGCGTGTCTAGCGTGTTCCTAATGTTTTTCACGAAATAATCAGTATGTCTTTACTAATTCAGTCGAAAGAGACAAAGAAATTAACGTAACTGCAAACATAATGGATACATGTAGTATCCAGTAGAAACACGAGCAAAAATATGTATATAGAGAGTTCAGTGTAAAGAATTCCTCTGTCATATTTTTTTCAAAGTGAGAGTTTAAATGACACGATTGTTATCATACGGAATGTTTTTAAAGTTGAATACATAATGCCCGTGTAAAAACTTGCCAAAAAGACTGGGTCTCGCTGTATTGCTCAGGCTGCACTACAGCGTCTATTCACAGGCGCGATCCCACTACTGAGCGGCACGGGGGCTTTGGCCTGCTCCGTTTCCGGCCTGGGCCGGTGCACCCCTCCTTAGACGACCTGGTGGTCCCGGGCTCCCCCAGGAGCACCATATCGATACCGAACTTAGTGCGGACACCCGATCGGCATAGTCCGCTGCAGCTCAGAACTCCTGAGCTCAAACGATCCGCCAGCCTAAGCCTCCCAGCAACTTGGATTACAGGCGCACGCCACTGCACCCGGCGAGAGACGAGAGGATTTTTAAGGCATTTGAAGTTAAATTCATGACGTCAAATGACGCGTCGTAAGACTCCCGCCTACGGTGCGCAGCGACATCTTCTGGTGGCATGCCGTACCAACTGCGTGATGAAAACAGGAAGTATGTCTTACAGCCTATCCGATTCCACTTGTGGTTGAACATTTCGTATGGGTTGTAGGGCCTTACACATTTCTCAGTCAGGATGAACCCTCGAGTTATTCCATTCCCTCTGTGGAAGCTTTTTGACTCTTTGATTCAGAGAATCAGATTGGCTAGTTTTTTAATTGGCAATGCATTGTAATTCAAATATGTTAAAATATTAAAAACCAAATAATGCTATACAAAAAAACATTCCACTGTACAACTAGGTCTATAAGTTATTGAAGGGACTGCAACGACACAACAGCTAATATAGCTAGTAGAAATGTCTATAATATCCACGTACCGGACATACAACAAAATATACATTTTGAAATGTTTAAAAATATTTTTTTTTCATGGGCCAAGTGCAAAGTATTTTTAACAACAACAACAAAATATACATTTTGAAATTTATTTTTGTTGTTAAAAATACTTTGCACTTGGCCCATGAAAAAAAATATTTTTAAATTAACTGTGATTTGATGCCTTGATTTCTAAAGGTACACCATTTGGCCCGTAATATTGAAAAGCTATTACTCCAATGTCATCACGCAGCCTTGGTGATTACAGCCGTTCACAAAATTGTCTTGTCAAGTTATTATTTACAGGGACATTTAAGTACATTTTAAAAGAAACTCTTTTGGAACGAAAGACAGTTTAGTGATTCATAAATCTTAGTTAGTGGCACAATATGGCCATTGTCTAGAATTTGAAGCAGGAGATTACAGTTTTTCTCAATCGCTTTGGCTCAGTTCTCAAATGAGAATTATTTTTTCAAAACAATAAGTTCACATCTCTGAACAAATAGTTTCTTGTTCACACTAGATTAAAATTTTCAATTTAAGCAAATTTCACACATTTTGGCACGTGTGCAAAAAAGTACAATTGTCTACAATAGGCACAATACCCACATGCATATGGCTTGCTGATCAAAACTGATGAGTAGATTCTCAGTGAAATTGTCATACTCTTCACAACTTCTAAACATTCTTTCATCGTGTGAGCATCACATGCAAAATGATCCATTCAATTATCAAAATCTGTCAGACATACATGTATATTCCATAAACATATATGAAATGTTTGTGATGTCTGCTAAATTGACGTATTACCTGCTAGGTGAAATAGTAATCGCAAGATTTTTACCCGGTACATCGCAAGGGAAAACAGAAGTGGTGTTGACGAAAATCTCTGGCTAGACCAAGAGCCACAGGATGTCCACCAAGAAGTTGGGAACATGTAGTGTTTGAGGAGGTATAATTTATTGTTTTTAACAGAACTACTGCTGGATTTTCATTGTTGTTGCAGTGGATGTAATTTTGTGGCAAATTTTCAGCTCACTATATATAATTTTAAATGTAAGAAATATGTAAAAATTGACAAGCAAATGTGAATTGTTTACATGTAACACATTGCTAAATTTACTGTATACATACAAATGTGCATATCCTATTTCTGTGTACTACAGTATTGTACAGTATTGACATTTCCCAGTAAACCTTGAAATTGGCACCTAAAGATCAGTGTGATTTACAATAGCATTCAGCTAGACAAAACTGACATTCTTGTGTAGCAGTCAGTGTCCACAGGTAGAACAAAACTGATATTTATATATAACAAATATTTCCAGGGTTGACTGCCATGGTGAAATAACATCTAAACATTTTGACCAGTACAGCTCACACAATGACAATTTAAAAAAAAAAAGTTGGCGTTTGCCAATTTACTGACACAATAACTAGGTTTTGAAGCATGAATTAAATGTTTTGGGTGAGTTACTAAATTCTGCAGACATCCCATAGAGTTGTGATGTCTAATGAAACATTTGTGACGATTGTACTTACAATCGAGAATGTTAAGACTGTTTAAAAAAATGAGCCAAAACGATTGAGAAAAAACTGTAATGCCATTCTGATAAAAACAGTTCTTAGATCTGTATGGAAACCCAAGGTTGTAATCAATGAATTGTGTATATATATATATATATATATATATATATATTAATATTACAATTAGGTTATTCTTTGCTGTGTACCAAACAGCATGATATAGGTCTTTGATTTAAAAACAAACTAGTACCATGAAACAATTTTTGTTGAGCATAACAAAATATGGGAGACTTGCTTTTAGCAGCACACTATTTGAATACTGTATATTTAGCTTATAGGTGAACATGTGTATTATAAATGACAAGCAATTCATTTAAAAAATAAAGATAATAGGGGATGCAAAATTGATCCTTTAGATAGTCCTTGATGTTGTGATTCTGGTTGTTTTATAAAAATACATTGTTTTCAGTGTTGTCTCTGCACTGATAGAAGCAGTTTGTAACAACTGATGTAAAAAGCCTTTATGAAATACATTTCATTAATATTCACAAGTTGAAATATGCAGTTGAGTGGATCGATATATCTAATCTAACCCCCGAGCTTTCTCCATTAAGCCTTGGGGTGAAGTTATGAAAATACAAAGACAAATTATTTGACATGCAGAGTATTTTAATATACTCACAGCATTATCGAAAAGAGACAGTACAACAACTTTACAAAACCCTGTATGTTCTGTCTGGTTTAAAAATGTGTACGTTTCACAAATAAAACTGAAATAAAAGCAAATTAAGGATTGACCAAACCGCTGATAATCAAACCATGAGAATAAAACAATAACCGGATAGTATCATCATCATTATATGTCTTCAATCGCTTCACATCTGGAGTCGGGTCTCTGGGACTCGTGCCTCTCTGGGTCTCTGGGACTCGTGCCTTGTTGCCTAGCTAAAAGCAAAGATAGCACCAGGTTAAAATAGGTAATAACATGAAAAACATCAATTGTACATGAATGAGACTAATGAAATAATCACCATTTATATATAATCAGGGACATCACTAGAGATTCATGGATAGGGGTTATTTTTAGATTAAGGTTATTTTTGGTCAAAGTTGGCTAAAAGTATACCTGTCTCAGTTTTTTAGACACTGATCTACAACCGTTTCCAAGAAAGTTGGGACGCTGTGTAAAATGTAAAGAAAAATAATGCAATGATGTGCAAATAATTTAAACCCTATATTTAATAGAAAATAGTACCAAGAAAACATATCAAATGTTGAAACTGAGAAGGATAACATATCAATGTAAAATTGCAAAGAGTTTGGGGATCTCATCATCTACGGTACACAATATAATTAAGAGATTAATAGAATCTGGAGTAATCTCTGTACGCAAGGGACAAGGGTGAAAACCAATACTGGATGGCCGTGATCTTCAGGCCTTTAGGCGGCATTAAAAAAAGAAATGACTCTGTAGTGGAAATCACTGCATGGGCTCAGGAACACTTCTGAAAACCATTGTCTGTGAACACAGTGTGTCGCTGCATCCACAAATGCAAATTAAAACTCTACCATGCAAAGAAGAAACCATATATACACAAGATCCAGAACTGCCACCGCCTTCTCTGGGCCCAAGCTCATTTAAGACAGACTGAGGTGAAGTGGAGAACTGTCCTGTGGTCTGACGAATCAAAATTTTAAATTATTTTTGGGAATCATGGACACCATGTCCTCCGAGCTAAAGAGGAGAGGGACCATCCGGCTTGAATTCAGCGCACAGTTTAAAAGCTAGCATCCGTGATGGTATGGGGGTGCATTAGTGCACGGGTGACTTGTATATCTGTGAAAGCACCATTAATGCTAAACAATATATACAGGTTTTGGAGCAACATATGCTGCCATTCAGACAATTCAGACAGTCTTTTTCAGGGAAGGCCTTGCTTATTCCAGCAGGACAATGCCCAACCACATTCTGCATGTATTAAAACAGCATGGCTCCATAGTAAAAGAGTCTTGGTGCTAAATTGGCCTGCCTGCAGTCCAGACCTGTCACCCATTGAAAACATTTGGCACATTATGAAATGACAAATACAGCAAAGGAGACCCCAAACTGTTGAGCAGCTGCAATCCTATATCAAGCAAGAATGGGAAAACATTACACTTTCAAAACTACAGTAATTGGTCTCCTCAGTTCCCAAATGCTTACAGAGTATTGCTAAAAGAGGTGATGCAACACAGTGGTAAACATGCCCGTCCCAACTTTTTTGACGTGTTGCTGACATCAAATTCAAAATGGGCATGTATTTTTCCAAAAACAATAACATTTCTCAGTTTCAACATTTGATATGTTGTCTTTATACTATTTTCAATTAATTATAGGTATAAATGATTTGTACAGAATTGTATTCTGTTTTTATTTACATTTGATGCAGGGTACCAACTTTTTTGGAAACAGGGTTGTAATATGACTTTCTTAAATTCTATCCAAAAAGTAATTTAAAGTTCACTCTGTCCCAATCCATCCAACAACAAAAGGCACAAAAATGGCTGTACTTTGTAGCCAAAATACTTTTTATTTTGAGAGAGTGAGAGAGTGTTGTTTGGGATTCACAAGAGAACACTTTTGTTCCATTAATAAATGTTCTGTTGCCCACATAATATTTCAGCAAAAACTACCAGTAGACCTTGTGGTCTTGTGGGAACACTCCTAACACTGATGCATATCATTAACGTTTTGACCCAGGTTCAATGCCCCCCTCTGGCTTTCCAAATTTTGTCTCTCAGAAATGCTTATCCACTCACACTTTTATAGCCGTCGCACAACTATATACAAACACTGTCATACCATGAATGGCAAGATATATTAAAGATAATAATTGTCTTACATGAAGCTTTTATATACATAAATGTGCACCACACTAAAAACAATACAATAGCATGACATGAGCAGTGAACCTGCCACAATTTATTGTAAAGAAAACTGCTCTGACCATTACAGCATTGGGAGGAGAAAGGCGGTGGTACAGTGGTGCTTCCAATATACACTGAAATAAACAGATGAAAGTGACTACAGGTGCACTGGAGAGGCAACAGCAAGACAACCCCCTAAAAGGGAATGGTTTTGCAGGTGGTGGCCATAGACAATTGCTCTCTCCCTATCATT
The DNA here is from genome assembly GCA_016801175.1 of Esox masquinongy. Taxonomy (NCBI): domain Eukaryota; kingdom Metazoa; phylum Chordata; class Actinopteri; order Esociformes; family Esocidae; genus Esox; species Esox masquinongy. The sequence continues at coordinate 45,592 of JACXGI010004951.1, forward strand.
CATGACTGATTCTTCTCTATTTTTGTGTTTTGCTAGTGTCCTTTTCACTACTGGTAGCATGAGGCGGTACCTGCAGCCCATTCAGGTTGCACAGGGAGTCCAGCTCCTTCAGGATGGCACATCCATACGTGCCATCGCAAGAAGGTTTGCTGTGTCTCCCAGTACAGTCTCAAGAGCATGGAGGAGACACCAGGAGATGGGCCGTTACACGAGGAGAGCTGGACAGGGCCGTAGAGGGGCATCAACCCAGCAGCAAGACCGATATCTGCTCCTTTGTGTGAGGAGGAACAGGAGGAGCACTGCCAAGAGCCCTACAAAATGACATCCAGCGGGCTACTGGTATGCATGTTTCTGACCAAACTGTCAGAAACAGACTTCATTGGGGTGGCATGAGGGCCAGACGTCCCCTAGTGGGACCTGTGCTGACAGTCCAGCACTGTGCAGCTCAATTGGCATTGGCCAGAGAATACCAGAATTGGCAGGTCTGCCATCGGCACCCTGTTCTCTTCACAGATTCACACTGAGCACATGTGAAAGACATGAGTCTGGAGACGCCGTGGTGAACGTTATGCTGCCTGCAACATTATCCAGCATGGTCAGTTTGGTGGTGGGTCAGTGATGGTCTGTGGAGGCATATCCTTGGAGGGTCACACAGACCTCCACGTGCTAGCCAACAGTACCCTGACTGCTGTTAGGTACCGGGATGAAATCCTCAGACCCATCGTCAGACCTTACACTGGTGCAGTGGGCCCTGGGTTCCTCCTGGTGCAGGACAATGCCCGGCCTCATGTGGCCAGAGAGTGTAGGCAGTTCCTGGATGACGAATGCATTGATGCCATTGACTGGCCCTCATGTTCCCCAGACCTGAATCCAATTGAGAACCTCTGGGACGATATGTATCGACGCATCCGACACCACCAAGTAGCACCACAGACTGTCCAGGAGCTCACTGATGCCCTGATCCAGGTCTGGGAGGAGATCCTCCAGGACACCTTCCGCCATCTCATCAGGAGCATGCCCAGATGTTGTCTGCCGTTCTTACAGGGACCATACACACTACTGAGTCACATTATGTGTTGCCGTGATGAAATTCACACAAGTTGGAACAGCATGTGATTTCAATTGTTTACTTTGATTTTGGGTGTGAGTTTGAATCCAGCCCTCAATGAGTTGGTGATTTTAGTTTCCATTGACCGTTGTTACGTCATTTTGTTCTGAACGAATTACACAATGTACAGTAAAGATTTTGATCTTTAATATATTTTGTTCATCGAGACCCAATGTGTGATTTAAGAGTTTCGTTAATTTTTTTGAGCAGTGTATAATGGATAGTTTTCTTTTGTCAAATATACACTTCTCAAAAAAAATTACATTTTTAATCATAAATGTGACCATGTCAGATGATAGAGGAATGCCTTCATCTTTTTCTATACATGAGAGCACCCAGTTATTAATCTCAGTGCAACGAGTAGGTGATAACTATTAAACTAGCTATCTGTTAGCTCTTGCAAACATAATACCTTTTCATTAGGCTTAGCTCGTCTTAGGCTGAGATGACATTGCCCTCCAATATTGTAGTTGGCAGGGATTTTACACTAATTATGCTACTACTTTCGACATCGAAGCAAATTATTTAGCTATCAGTTTAAACATCAAGCTAAATGTAATCTAACATAACTAAGCGGCGGAAGTATTAACTACTTAATAAACATTTGAATTCGCTGTCAAAAGTCAGTTAAGCCCAATGCGGTTATATGTTATCAGCGCTCTAACTGCTCCGCGTCATCTGAATTGTGGATAGAGAAATTAAGGCAATGACCCTTCCTCCAAGTCAACTTCTGTGCTAGCATCTAAATAAAACAAATTGTCAGTCAGAGCCTCAACGCAAAAAAGTAAATAATCAACTGTAGCATTTTCAGCTAGGTTAGCCAAGTCTCAAATCTCTTCACTGTATGTACCCATTCATGTACTAACGTAGTGACAGCAACCAAGGCATGAAAAGTCAATCTTCACACTCTGATACCGATTAACCAATTGGAGTAAGGTGATACCATGACATACTTTGATTGATAGCCCCTCATTAGCTTAAGGACAAGGAAATACAGAAATAAGTACAGAAATAAATTTATACAGAAATAAAAGATGGAAAAAAATTAATATTAAAATAAATACAGAAATGAATGATCAAGGAAATTAATAAAAAGGGATATAATATTGATTAATACATTTATTATTATTTTTAAGTTTATGTATAAACATTTATTGATACATTTATTTATATATTTCTAATTATGGCAGGTATGGTCCTCCAAAATTATCAGCCACCATCCCCAATTATCGGCCACCTTACCATTTTGTTCAGTGACGTTTTATTTCATTTTAATTTGTTTTACAAATGAGAGATCGTAGTGTTCTCGGAAGAAAAAAAAATAATGATCACTTTGATATTACATGATGTCTGGTCGGTCACGCAAGTCGAATATCACAAATTGCTACTTGTCTAAAACTATTTCCATCCATGACATTTTTATAATCTAAAAAAAAAAATGTTTTAACTACATTTCTATCAAATGGTGGTGGGCTAGCTGAAAGGGTTAGGGTTAATACAAATTTATTAGCAAAACATACTGTGGTTTTCCAGGGCATTTACATTTTGAACTTTAGAGGATTTAGTTCTCCGACCACTAGAAACCTCTAGCTGATATTAGGAAGACGTTAGCCAATATTTACAGCAGAGAGCTTGCTTCAGATGAGCAAACATGTTCAAAGCATCAAACTCAACAGAGTATGCTGCCAAATGGGCTAAAGCCCCCCTAAAATAGGCCTAGCGACGTCCCTGTGTGTAACGTTCCTTTCTGTTTGAGGAGTGTGTGAGGCACATAGAACAGTGATGTGAGTTTTGCCAGCATACTCAACATGGGCTGGGTACAAACATTTGTCCATCTAAAAAGTAAAACACTCAATAACCTTGTATCATTTACCTGTAATAGTCTGAGAATAGTCTATTTTCATAGTTATTTTTTTTTTTTTTAAATATCTGTCAAACATTGACAAATGTTGATTTATAGTGACATGCTAACACTGTCCAACCTCATGTCTACAGCCCTGACTCCCATCTTGACTGAGCTGGCATTTGTACCAGATCATTGCCACTTAACGTGGGCTAATTTTCCTGAACAAAGATTGATACGTTCACTCTGCTGAAAATGATTCAACGTTTCAGGACCAGTCCAGACTGTTCAGTACCTGCTCTGGGTCTTCGTCCACTTGAGTGCGTGTCTTGGGGGAACAGTAACAGAGGGGTGGTAGAAGGGGCAGCTAGTACGCTTACATTGGGCTGCAAACCGACAGGGCTGAGAGACACAGAGAGACCCAGGTCACATCTCCAACAGGTACTTAAAGGGACAGTTAGTTAGTGTAGCACTTCATCTACATGCCTACAACCAGACAACCTGGTGGAACTGGAAGTCATCAGAAACAGCCTGGAAACACCAGCCACCAATGTCATCCAACTGTACAAATACATGGCCAGGAGGATGAAGGTCCTCAATGCCAAAATCCAAAACTACTCATTTAAATGTACTGTAGATGGCATTTTTTCAACAGTAAAAGGTCGGATTTCCTTACTATGTCACGACAATAATTGTAATAAACAGATGTAATAGACATGTATTTGATAAACAGATACAGCTGGTCTTAGGGGACCTAGGTCCCATCCTGTAGGACTCTCACCTTGGGGTGGTAGAAAGGACAGTCCATCTTCTTACACTCTGGGAAGAAACGACACACACTGCTGGTCTGGGGGGGGGGCACTGTGGGAAGACAAACCCAGAGACAAACCTGCTGTTAGAAAAGCTAAATAACTAAAAATCTCTGAAGCCCCGTGTCATGTCCCAGAAAAGGGGTGTGTCTGTACCTGGTCTGACAGGTGGGGTGAAGGGGGCGGGACCTCTGCGGCTGACATGAGTGAAAGGGCAGTCTGGTTTGGAGCACTTGCTGTCAAACTTACAGTTAGGATGGACGAACAGGCATTTGTCCCCAAACTTACAGCTAGGGAAGGTCCTAAACACAGCAAATGAAAGACTAGTAGTTAAGCCAATATGAACAGATTAAATAACATACTACCATTAATTCCATAAAACATTACGTTTTTATTGTTGGATGTTTTCATTTGTAATCCACTGAAGAGAAACAGACAAGCTTGTGAAATAGGGAAAATAAAATCTTCAGACAGAGAGTCGGGCGGGCAGAGAGTCAGGCGGGCAGAGAGTCGGGCGGGCAGAGAGTCGGGCGGACGGGCAGAGAGTCGGGCAGAGAGTCGGGCGGGCGGGCAGAGAGTCGGGCGGGCGGGCAGAGAGTCGGGCGGGCAGAGTCCTTACTTGCACTGTGTTGTAGGATGATGGTACACGCACTCATCTCCACTCTTACAGACGGGCCAGAACTTGCAGCGCTCCAGAACCTTCTGTCTCTTCACGGGAACAGGCTCCTCCCCGTTCTCCACATCCATCACTTCTTCTGAAACACCGGACAGAGAAAACATGATGGTAGATATCAATCAGGGGACCACTATGCTTAGAAATCCCACTGTCTCTCAAAAGGCATGTAAATGCCCACTCATTAAATAATTAAAAAACATCACTGCTCTCCAGGCTTCATTCTTGGGTTCAAAGACCGGCCAACATCTCACCTCACCACAACTGCAATTCATTTAAAAACAATTACTTTCCGTAGCTTAACGTACAGCTGTGTTCAGGAGGCCACGGACTAGAAACATCGGTCACTTCAGCAACATAATGGAGAACAAACAGGTGTTCCAACTGCTGCAGGCTCACATCACTAATACACGGCTAATACATCACTAATACATCACTAATACACGGCTAATACACGGCTAATACACGGCTAATACA
>JACXGI010004952.1:0-26468 GCA_016801175.1 Esox masquinongy
TGTCAATGGTCGTCTTTTGGACAGCTGTCAAGTCAGCAGTCTTCCCCATGATTGTGTAGCCTACAGAACTAGACTGAGAGACCATTTAAAGGCCTTTGCAGGTGTTTTGAGTTAATTAGCTGATTAGAGTGTGGCACCAGGTGTCTTCAATATTGAACCTTTTCACAATATTCAAATTTTCTGAGATACTGAATTTGGGATTTTCATTTTCATCAGTTATAATCATCAAAATTAAAAGGAATAAACACTTGAAATATATCAGTCTGTGTGGAATGAATGTATACATTATACAAATTTCACTTTTTGAATGGAATTACTGAAATAAATCAACTTTTTGATGATATTCTAATTATATGACCAGCACCTGTAGAAGGGAATTTGGCAAAGTATTACAAGCTAGGGAAAATCAATTGCACAGGTGTATGGTTGAACTGATGACTAGTCAATGGCATCAGGATAGAATATTCTGGAGAAATAAGCTTCCCCAGCTCATACACAAAAATCTGAAAAAAACACATAACAGTCTGTAAAAGTCTGTAATATGGATTATACATTATACATATAAACGATAATGTAGAGGGTAAAGAAAATAATGAGGTATGCCCAGAAACATCAGATTCAGCTTCAAGTCCATCACACATAGACTATGAAGGAACTGGATTTTGACCCTTTTAAGATTAATTCCAAATAGTCAATTAATTAATGTAACCAATGAATTTAATATATAAAGAGAGTATTACAAGTACAGTACAAGTATCAAAGATAAAAGTTGTCCGGAGATTGAAGATGCAGGCAGAGTGAGGAAAATGCAAGAGAGCACTTTCCCAAACTCCACTCTGGTTTATATCCCCAAACTAAATGTGTGGGGGTTGGTTTACTGACCTAAGGATAACAAAACTAGTCCTGACAAATAGATCCCTTATCAATTAGGGACATATTCCAATCTATGCCTCCTGCCACCATATTGTAAAACAGAGTGATCTACTCTTGGGTTCAGCATAGGGTGATTAAGGCATGACCTTAGGTTTTGTAGTCAGACCAGAGACAAACATTTGTAACAAACATTCTGATAGAAGAACATGGCCAGACACACAGAGTATAGGCTAGGAAAGGACAATTGAGGACATAATAATAAATGGCTATACTGAATACTAAAGAATCATTGAATATGTAAATAAACAGATAGTTCACATTTTTCGGTTCCTTCAACTATAAGGCATTGATTAATCAAATTAAGGAATTACATCCTGAATCAGCTCCTCGCATGTTGCCTATACATTCAAATCCATCACCACCATCACCACCACCCAAACCGTCCCGTGCAGGTGTTGTGAATCAGTTGGGTAGAGGCGTTGACACAAATATTGTTTATCGCAATAAATTTAGCAACATTGAAATCCGACAGCGTTTCAATTTTACTCACACGAATCAAATTTATGATTTTTCTGCTTTCTATGTTAATGTGTTAGAAACTTTGAATGACCTATTTGACAGGGCCAATGCTCATGCTGAACCTAGAGATGTATTAAAATTAGAACATAGGGGGGATTCAATTCAGAACAGTAATTCCCATGTTTTGGAAAAGGGAAATGCAAAACTTGATCAATTTCTGGATATGGTAGAGCATTTTGCACAGTCCAATTTATCAATCTTTTCTGATGAAACCCTAGAATTGGTGGTTCAGATTGTTAGGAACCCACAGGGTTCGGGGCGAAGGAAAGCCGAAACGCTTTTGAAATCTGAGATAATAAACAGCAAAAAGGCCCATCTCATTATCCCTCAGAATTCAGACAATAGTTTATGTTTTGCCATTAGTTTAGCACATTTGCTCAATCCTGGTTGTACTGATTTTCAAGACTTACAGAAACCATATGATATTCAGAGGGCCGTAGGTTTATCCGGTTATCAACCTGTCACATTTTCTGATATAATCAAATTTGAAAGCTTGCTAGGCATCAAAATTGTGGTTCTGTATAATAGTAGGCATGATTCAGCCTGAAATTCCATAACACCCCTACCCCTCATCCACAGATGCTGTATTTGTTTGTAGTCAATCATTATTACGGTATTACCAACTTTAAGGTTTTCATGGGTACGCCCTAAATGTGTAATACGTGTCACATTGGATATAACCGATTAGGGGGCCATTCATGTAGGTACAACTGTTCCATATGCATTGACGCAGACTGTCCATATCAGCCCCAGCAGCTCACAAAGTGTCATGATTGTAACCGTACATGCTGCTCGGCTTACTGCTATGAAAAACATAAGCCTGCCTCATGGCATCCAGTGGCAGCTAATTTTGTCTGCTGGTGTGCCATCAACAAGAAATCTCTGTTATGTCATGTCAATTATAACCTAAAAATCAATAACCCCAAACCACACGAATGTGCCATAAAGTGTTGTTCAATATGTAAGGGGCTTTTGAATGGCGTTGGTCTATTTGAGAAGCCCCACGAATGTTATATTCAATCATTGTTAGAAGAGAAGCCATCAGAAAAAAAAATATTTTTAATGACTTGGTCGGCTAAGGGGCCCGATTGTGCCTTACTCTTTTTAAAGCACTTTTAGGAAAAAATTTGTACAGAAAATATACATTCATAGCTCACAACTCTTGTGAGCTTATGATTCCTACCTTCTTCTGAGTCCCTTGGTCACACAGGGCATGACTCCTCTTATAATCCAATGAACTCTTATAATCCAAGGAAGTAAGGTGTTGTGTTTTGTTGATCAGACTTTTGATCAGCGATACATAGATGGTTTAATATGTTTCTTATCCATGAAACTGTCTCAAATGCCAGAGGCTCTCGGTTTTGAAACATCGGTTAAAGGATGGTTGACGCATTTTTTCAGTTTTGAGGAGAACCTCAATTACATTGGTCCTTATCCTGGCCCTGAAATGTATGGGGATGATCAAATGTCAATCCGTGACAGAGAAAAGTTTATGGCATGGTATGAGACAGTCCGTCTTGAGACTTTTGACTTTTATAAAGAGATGGAAATGTATTGTGACAATGATGTGTCTATTTTGTTTGAAGGATGTTTCAAGTTCAGAGAGGAAGAAATCAATGATGCAGGCATTGATCCGTTGAGTTGTATTACAATCGCATCAGTCTGCATGAAAGCCTATCGTACTCATTTTATGACTGAGGGTTCCATAGCTATTCTTTCGCCTGATAACTACAGGCGACAATACAAAGTCTACTCTAGTGGGTCCATCCAGTGCCTGGAGTATTTGGCTGAGACTAAAAACATCTTTATTCAGCATCCCTTGAAGGGCGGTGAAAAAAAGTTTGGACATTATCTTGTTGGCTATGCGGCATCGATGGTATTGAGACAGCTTTTGAGTACAACGGATATTCCTTTCACGGTTGAAAGGAATCTGGCTTTATGCCACACCAAATGTGTGCTTTAACCCGAAAGAGCTTTGGAGACATGCATCTAGAGTTCCAAGACAAGATCGAATCCTAACAGGTTGATTATGGTCTGAAAGTGGTGGTATTGTGGGAGCATGAGTGGGCTCACTTGAAAAGGTCAGACCCTCAAGTTCAAGCTTTTCTGGACAATTTTGACTTGCCAGAACCCCTGGAGCCCAGAGAGGCCTTATTTGGTGGTCGCACCAATGCTTTGGTTTTAAGACATTTAGCCAAAGAGGATGAAACAATAGAGTTTAGTGATTTTACATCCCTGTACCCACATGTCATGAGCAAGTACCAATTTCCTTTGGGCCATCCTGAAATCATTCATCGTGACTTTGACTTGCCCCAAAACTGTTGGTGTGATTAAGGTGTGGAAGATGGAAAAAGTTTCGCAATGTATTATGAAAAGAGACTGAACAGTCGTTCGTATAACAGTTGATTATTTCAGTTTAATTACGTGGATCCACAGGAACAATCTTCAAAACAGAGACAGGTACAAGTACAGAGCAGTATCATAAAAATTGTTCTGATCATACATTATTGCTTTAACCTCATTATACCCCTCCTTGTCAGCCCCCCAAAATATTATCTCTTATGCTATAAGATACATACAAAAACAAGTTGTCATACTAATAGGAAAACAAGATAGGACCCTACACTGTCAGGGCAACCATAGTTCTAGGTCAGAGTTAACAGACCTCCTGATCTGAGCTACCCCTAGTGTCTGTCCTGCCAAAATGGAAGAAACAGAGGAGACACAGGCAACTTAACCTTGGAGCCATCTGTAGCTGGGCCATAGATAAGATAGGTTTGAGGCCTGGTGCCTTTGGTTGTGGCCATAATCACTCCTAAGAACAGAGCATGCTGACAACCATGAACAGTCTAAAGCAAATTCAGGCCTAGTCTAAAACAGTCAATTTATTACAGTTGATTCGCAGAATAATGGATAAATAAGGATATGGTAATAAATTAATTTTCCACAATTTCTCCCTTTTTTCTCATCAGGGACAACACAACAAATTAATTTACATATTAAAATAATACATCTATTACATATTAAAAAAAACATCTGGGATCTTAAGGACCAGGAGGTTACAGTTACTTTAAATAAGTTACATCTAAATCAAACACTGACAGTCAAGACAGTTGTTATGGTTATACAAATTACATCTGGCTCTTCTTCTGCTATGGGAGGGTCCATCATCATAGTCGTCCTGTGGTTTGCCACATTGGACCAAGGCCCCTTCTGGGTTTGATGTGTACCATCGTGGCAACTCCAGGTTAACTATGTAAATATTTTCACATAATTAACCTGGAGTTGTGTGGATTTTTGCATGGATTTGTGGTGTAGTCAGTATATATGGGCATCAGTAATTCAGTAAGTCAATGAATCAGTAGGTTAATCTGGGAGAATCAGTCATGTTAAACATTGGGATGTCTCAAACTGAGGCATGTCTGACAGTTCTATGCTAAACCGATCATTTGTGCAAAACAACACACTCAGAGCCAGTCGACAGCTGATGCGCATGAGAAATACTAAAAGGGCTATAACTACTATGATTAAAATTACTATACCAACCCATTCAAAGCCCACCCAGCAATACTGACCCCATAACTCAACTATCCTGGAGAATGGTCCTTTGATGTCATCAATGTGGGCCTTTGTGGGAAACTTGAGTCATTTCATTAATTAGGTCAGAGACAGTTGAGTTATAGTTTACTATAAATATACAACATTCCTGTCCTATCAGAGCACAGGTTCCTCCCTGAGAGGCCAACAGATGTAGAGCAAGCAAGCGGGTAGCTGCTAGCTTCTCAGAAATCAGATTACTGGCCCTAGCTGTCACGTTAGCAAGATGTTCTACCTCCAAAGCTAAATCACGATCACACACCTGGTCCACGGACTGGATCACACTGTACATGGACAATAGCATGCCCATTGTTCGAGTGCCCCAGGTCTGCTTATGGGTCAGCCAGGATAGGTCACGTAGGTACCGCTGGCTACAAGAAAGCACACGTGTCACAGTTAGGGATTGGAACAGACTACCACCTGATGGCCTGGGCGTATCACCTGACGCTCCGGTTTTGGAGCACCTTCAGGAGTAGAGAAAGTACAGTAGAACACAGTTCAATTGATTCTAACTTCATATCTCAGGGGCACATGGGATATCGTTACTTTATCTGGGCAGTTGTTACCTAGTACGGCTGCTTTCTTCTGGTCCCATGATGCTGTCTTACACATTCGTGCAGAGGATTTTGGTGAGGCAAAGAGGAGACATACTGTGGTCTTAGGGGACCCTGATGTCAACAGGCATTCTATGTGGGCTATCCTGAGTCCCTTGCAAAAAGTGTGCTTTACTAATGGAGAGGCAGCTTGTCTGCTTCTTACCTCTGGTTTCAATTGAGTTGTAAATTCGGGTATGAGTGGGACGAGCGTTGGTTCTCCCTTTTCTCCTACGGGCCACCCATCGCACCTGGATACCTCGACCAATGAGAGCACCCTGCTCACTTTTTCAGGTAGAAAATGATGAAAGACATGCACACAGTGTAAAAATTTTTGGGGAAATCTAGCCTTTTATCTAATTGTAATGTATAGGAGAGAGAGCCTCCATTTTCCCTAATAATTGGTGTGAAGAATATATATGAATGTAAGGTGTTTTGACAAAGACCTGTTTTAGGGGAGAACCCCTGTGGGAGCCATTCTTTGTTAGTAGGTAAATTCAGTCCTCCTGCCATGCAATTTGCCCGTGTTGGGAACCTTTGGATACCCAGGGCTAGACATTCTGCCTTCTTGCCTGGGATCTTATTGCAATTCAGGTGTATTTATGTCCCTGCACATTGTTGATGTGGGCTCCCACTAAGGTTCCTGCTAGGTCTATTCTTCCCCTTTTGGACCTTGCTTTCTACAAAATGTGTTGTTGGAGTGTGTGGGTGAGTGGTGGAAGTGTTAAGGTGCAGTGTAAGGGTGCAGTGTAAGTGTGTTTACGTGTGGTGACATCTGGTTTCTTTGATTGTTCGGTTCGGCTGTCAGAGTCAATTTTCCAGGCCCGCCCTCGTTGGTCCCCTTGGATTCTAGACTCCACAGAAAGCCCACCAGTAGGCTGACCAGGATTGCAGCAATCATACTGAGGCAGCAGAGGAGGAGGTCACCTGATTTTCCTGCTCTCATGTTTATTCGCCAGTTTGTCCTTCTTTGAGTCCAGGCTGGACTCCTGATGTATGTCCTCCTGTGCTGGAGGGTCGTAGTCTGGTTGGCATTGTTAAGCCTGGATCCATGTGTCCTTTCCAAAGACGTTGAGCTGTCGTGTTGTTCATTGGGGCCAACTGCTGAGGCCTGTTGTCAATCAGTTGTTGCTTCCTTCGCAGAAGGAAGATCAGTTATCTTTATCAGTGTTTTCCTGGTTGTCAGGAATCGTTTGGGTTTCCCAACGGAGTCCTTCCATTCTCTTCTGGTAGAATTTTCATTTCAGCCCTTCAATGTATCTTTACCCATCCCAATTGTAACTTTACTCCCCTCGGATTTTAATTTAGCTAGTACATTCTAGTTACAAGTTTTGACATCCCGCTCCATTTAGACCTGATTTAGTGCAACCTCTACCCCAATACATGTCAAAGTCCAAATTTAATTGTGAAGTTACTCCCCAGTCCTCTCCCTTTACCTGGCACATAGTCCTGTTGTTGTCCTCGTCCAATGATATTTACCCAAAAGGACTCTTTGCCTCAGTCTTGATGCTGTACACACACAGTCTCATCCTCCTTCTGTAGTAAGCAACTGGGCCTCAGATCTGTTGCTGTTGGGAACAAGGCTCAAGGTTCAATTTCAAGTTGTGTTGTTCTGTCACACCTTTGGATTGGAGATGTGTTCCAAACATAACAAGGAGGTCAGGGCTTCCACCTTTCCCCGGACAAAATGTAGTTTATGCCACAAATCTGTTTCTGGAACTCAAAAGGTGCCAAAGGGAAAGGTTGCAGGAGGTTTCACTTCACATGATTGTTTGCAATTCGTCTCCATGTGTTGAGCTAGAGGTCTGCCACACCGTCCTTATAGGAGAAAGGACAAGACAAAACACTGCATCAGTTTAATTATTCTCCTGGGCCCTAGCAAACAGGCTACAACAATACTAAAAATTACACTCAATTATTAAAGAGATGGTGGGACCATCACTTAAATGTCAGAAACAAAAATGTTTCAGTCATGTGTAAAGATCACAAGTCACACCAACTTAAAACAACTATGAATAAAGATTTGAAATAAGAATATGAAGTGAAATTGGCTCCTGATTGGTGTAGTCATGGATGTTGACGCCACGTTGTGTTGCGTGGTCCTCTCCATTCCTCCAACCTTCCTAGTTGTTACATGTGAAAAACTACAGGGGTTTAATTTGAAAACCCTATGTTAGACAAGTTTGTCCCAACCTGTGTTCACCAGGGCACATGGCGACAACGTGCCAGACTGGTTATATGAATGGGAGAGGGGTTAGCTGGTTTCCTGGCCCACCAAAAGTGAAAAAGTACAGTTAGAATGAGCAGATCACCTTATTAGAACGAACAGATAGTCTTAAGAAGCAGTGTGTGGTTATCTCTGTGGTGAGGTCCTTATCAATCCAGCCTTGGAGACACTTCTGAGATGGTGAAGGTCCCTATTTAACCATATTGGTGTCACCACAATTGATCCATGCATTTGGTTAAACTCTTTAAAAGCAAGGACAGCCATCCTTATAGGTTGATGTATACAATATGTACCACTTGTAAAGGAAACGTGAGTGAGAAGGCAAAACGCATGTCTTTTATTTATTATGGGATTCAACTGTAGGTCATTACAGAATGGCACAATCATAAAACAAAACATGGCAACAAAGAAAAAAAAACCTGTTCAAAAGTCTGCATACCCTTAGTTCTTAATAACTGTGTGTTGCCCCTGTTAGCCTCTATGACAGCGTGCAGTCTTTTGTAATAGTTGTCTATGAGGCCTCGAAATCTTACAGGTGGTATAGCTGCCCATTCGTCTTGACAAAATGCCAGGTCATGCAAAGTCTTTGGTCGTCTTGCATGAACTGTAAGTTTGACATCTCCCCAGAGTGGCTCGGTGATATTAAGGTCAGGACAATGATGGCCACTCCAGAACCTTCACCTTTTTCTGCTGTAACCACTGGAGAGTCAACTTGGTCTTGTGCTCAGTGTCATTGTTGTGCTGGAAAGTCCAAGAGCGTCCCATGCGCAGCTTTCGTGCAGAAGAATGCAAATTGTCTGCCAGTATTTTCTGATAACATGCTGCATTCATCTTGCCATCAATTTTCACAAGATTCCCCGTGCCTTTAGAGCTCACACACCCCCCAAAACATCAGTGAGCCACCACCATGCTTCACAGAGGGAATGGTATTTTGTTCACTATCGGCCTTGTTGACCCCTCTCCAAACATAGTGCTTATGGTTGTGACCATAAAGCTCTATTTTGGTCTCATCACTCCAAATTAGTGTGCAAGAAAGCTGTGAGGCGTGTCAAGTTCTACTTCGTGAAGCTTTGCCCATAGGGGCTTCGTTCCTATTGGTTTACCCCTCTGCCAATAGGCAGTCACTGAAAATTTAAATATGCAAATCACACCTCTCATGGCCATCTGCCCCATGGCTATAAAAGAGGGTCTCACACCTTGCTCAGTCTCCCTTTTTTCTTCATGAGAAAAGTTTCTGAGTATGCAGTCAGTGATTTCTACAGAGCCAAGGATGCCGGTGTGCACCGCCTGCGCCGTCCTCCCTTTATAGGTGAGGATGGACAGGCTGGCGTACTTCGCTGAGGAGGTCCCTCTTGCTGACGTCCTCTCTCTCCTCTCCGAGGAGGACTCCTTTCAGGAGGAGTCGGAGTCAGAGGTAGAAGTGACCGGCTACGGCTCCGCCCACCTCCAGAACTGTTCTCCCCCACTCGGCTGAGTGGGTGCGGAGTTGTTCGCCCCCCCCCCCGAAGGACAGGAGCGTCGACCCCCTGGCGGTGAAGGAGAACTTCTTCGCTGCCATCTCCGCTGCTGCCCGGCGCCTGCGCATTTCGATGCCCGTGCCGGAGGAGGGGGATGATCTCTTTGAGGCTGGACGTGGGTGCGCCGCCCGACGCCGACCATGGCGCCGGAGGTCCCTTCTCTGCGCAAGTACGCAGAGGAAGCGTGGGGGGCCCCCTTCATGACCCAGGGCACAGTCAAGTCTCACCTCGCCTTCACCACGGTGGAGGGGAGGCTGGAGACACTGAGTAAGGGCATTCCGCCCCTGGAGGCCGCCCTGGCTACTTCCCTGGTCCCGGGCCTGAGCACCTGGAGCGACAAGCGCCGGCTCTGCCCTCTGTGAAGTACCGCATCTCCGCCATCCTGGCGGAAAAACAGTACACCTTGTCGGTGCAGTCCCTTGCGGCCTGCAACAACGTGGGCCTCCTGGCGGCGGCTGTGGCCAGGATGACCGAGGGTCGCACCTCGCTGTCTCCGGCGGAGGTGAGTGAGGTGGCAAGGGCTTCGGCGGCCATCCTCAAACTCACCCAGGCCAACTCTCTCTCGGCGGGCCAGGTGATGGCCACATCGGTGGTGCAGGTCAGGCACCTGTGGCTGGCACTCACCTCCCTGAAGGAGCCTGAGAAGATGCCTTTCCTCAACGCTCCATTGCAGGAGGACGCGCTCTTTGGTTTTACGGTCACTGAGGCCAAAAGAAGGACAGGGAGGAGCGTATTCGGCTGGGTCCCCTTCTGCCGGTTCCTGCTTCCTCTTCGGCGTCCGTTACCCCCCCTGAGTTTTCCGTGTCACAGAGACCTGGGGGTCGGCTGCGTCGATGTCAGCAACATCGCCGGGCCAGGTCAACGGGCGCATCGGAACCGGATGCGGCTTGACCGGTGCAGCATGAGGGGAAGGAACCTTGCCTCCCGAGGCCGTCCCCTCCTCCTCCTCCTACCCGCCGGCAGAACGAGGGGGGCCGGAAGGTCCATCTGTTCAAGTGGCGCCGTATCTGACTCTTTGGGGGGGAGTGTCCATCGGATGCTTCCCCACCCTGTGTGCGTTTGATGGGGAGCTCCTCTGTGTTGATAAATAAAGCTGTGTGTGCACCTTATATATCGGTGAGTGAGCCTTCATTGCAGACGACTGTTGCATATTCGGGTAGGTCAGTTGAGCGGTCTTCCTGCCCTTAGTCTCTGTGGCTCCCCCTACTGCCACCGCCGAGGTGGCTGGCGTGTGTGGGAGCCCGGGCAGGGTTCTGTTGTTCGAGGAGGAGTTCTCCGCTCGCCCCACTAAGGTAACAGGTCAGTTATACCCGACTGCGCCGCCTGCTGGAGCCTCTATCTCCATGGTTACGGCTATAACCAATAGGGAGATGGACAAGTTGGCCCAGGTGGCGCATGCGTCTTCCTCTCCCTTTTGGGTTGGCCCCACCTTGGGCGGGGTGCCTGTTTGCAGATGGCCCCCCCGCGGCGGTCGGGGCTGCGAATGCATACAGTCAATGGCTGGCTACAGCTCCCAAGCTGCGCGCTCGTCCGCTCTCACTGTTCTACTCAGAGTGGCGTCGACTGTGCACACTGCCAGGCTGGTTGGACAGGACACTGAGAAAGGGTTATGCGCTGCAGTTTCACTTCCCGCCTCCCCCGTTCTCAGGGGTCGTGGAGACGGTAATGGTGTCTCCGGTGAAGGTCGCTGCCCTGCAGGGGGAGACTGCGGACCTTCTGGAAAAGAAGGCTGTGTCCCTAGTCCCGTTGGAGCAGAGAGAGAAGGGGCTGTATTCCCCTTACTTCCTGGTGCCCAAGAAAACGGGAGGCTTGAGTCCAATTCTCGACCTGCACGTTTTGAACAAATGCGTGTCGAAGAGGCTATTTCACATGCTCACGACGAAACGTCTCTTGCAGTGCGTGCACCCAGGGGATTTTTGCGTCAGCATCGATTTAAAGGACGCTTACTTCCATGTCCCAATCCTACCTCGCCACAGGAAGTTCCTGCGGTTTGCCTTTCAGAGCCAGGCGTACGAGTACACGCGGGTTCCGTTTGGGTACGCGTTGGCCCCCCACACTTTCACCAAGTGTGTGGAGGCGGCGTTGGGACCGCTGAGGTGTCAGGGGGTCAGGGTCCTGGCCTACCTGGACGACCTTTTTTTGGTGCTGGCGCACTCGGCGGAACAGGCCCTGGTTCACACGTTCAGGTTGGTGACTCAGCTCACTCGCTTGGGTTCCGCGGTGAACTGGAAAAAGAGCGCTCCTCAGCCCAGTCAACTTCTGGTGTTTCTGGGGCTCCAGTTATCCACAGTGTCTATGAGGGCGCGCATGTCAGAGGTGCGGAGAGAGGCTACTCTGCGGGCCCTGGACCACGTCCGGCCGTTGCGTACGGTGTCAGTGTTTTCGGTCATGTCGCTGCTGGGCTTGATGTCATCAGCCCATGCGGTGGTTCCGTTAGGACTGCTGCACATGCGGGGCCTGCAGTGCTGGTTCGCACGTCTCCGGTTGGATCCTGTGCGTCACCGGTGGCGGTTGATCAAGGTCCCGGGCTCTCCGGAGTCGGACCTCACGTACTGGAGGGACCCTCGCAGTCTGCTACGTGGGGTTCCCATGGGCAGAGTGTCGGTTCGGGTCCCAGTCTTTACGGATGCGTCCCAGACAGGCTGGGGCGGGACGTGCCGGTCATACTCAGTCAGAGGGGTCTGGTCTCCGTCGGAGCGCCACATCAACTGGCTGGAGTAAAACATGATCAGGCGCGTGCTGCTGCATTTCACGCCGACCCTGCAGGGCCGGGACGTGTTGGTGTGGTCAGACAATTGCACAGCGGTTGCGTACGTAAACAGGAAAGGCGTGGTCTGGTCTCTACCCCCCCACCTGTTGGCGGTGCAGATCTGGGAATGGGCGCAGGTGCACCTCAGGTCCCTAAGGGCTCTACACATGAGAGGGCCAGGCTGCTGCAGCAAGGGCTGACTGAGGAGGTCGTCGCAACCATTCAGGGTGCGAGGGCAGCCTCCACGTCGGCTAGCTATGTTACCCGTTGGAGGATTTTTGCCCGCTGGTGTGAGGACGCGGGGGTTGACCCCCTTTGTTGTGATGTAGGCAGTGTCCTGTCGTTCCTGCAATGTCTGTTTGATCAGCAAAGATCGCATGGCACGCTCAAGGTGTACGCGTGTGCGATCTCGGCGTGTCATGAAGGGTTCAATGGAGTGTCTGTCTTCAGTCATCCATTGGTGAAACGGTTTCTGACCGTGGTGCTGTGCGATGCGCTGTTCGAACCTATTGATCAGATACCCTTGAGGATGCTATCCCTTAAGACGGCGCTCTTGTTGGCCCTGACGTCTGCTACGCGGGTCAGTGACCTTTGTGCGCTGTCGACGCAGCCTGGCTGTCTCGCCATCAACGGCGATGGCAGCAGAGCTGTGTTGCTCCCTAAGCCGGCCTTTCTGCCTAAGGTGATCAAGTCGTCGCTTCGTTCCATGAAGATGGTACTGTGGGCGTTTTCTCCCCCTCCCCATGCGGGAGCGAGGGAGGAGAGGTTGCGTCGTCTGTGCCCAGTGCGCGCTTTGGCACAGTATGTGCAGCACACGGCCGCGATGCGGCCCGCGCCCCAGCTCTTTGTGTGTCACGGAGGCCCCAAGGTGGGCCAGCCACTGTCGAAACAGCGTCTGTCTCATTGGTTGTGTGAGGCGATTGATCTGGCCTATGTGTCACGTGGTACTCCTGCGCCTAGGGGTTTGGGGCGCCCTCCACGCGTGCGCCCCAAACTCCTCGCCTTTTGTCTGATTTTACTTGCGTGACATGGCTGCGGGTACATTGGCTCACTCTGTGCTCAGTGTGGCTGAGGCTGGAGTGTGAGTGATGTCCATTGAACGGCTGAGACGGTGCATTGACATGGTTCCGTCCGGTGTTCCGGTTTGCCTATATGGCTTTTTGGTCGGACGCTCGCATTGTGTTGTGATTTTACGCAATGTCATGAACCGATGATTCTTGTGTAAGTGTAAACATTCACAGACATTTTCATTTGTGTTCTAAAATGTTATTAACATTATGACAATCTGCATATAGCTGAATCTTTGTTTTCTATATACCAACCAACAGTGTGCAGCGGGGGTAATGTTTGAGACTACTACAACACCATAATGGCTTCAGTTACGGAACCCCCCACCTTGTGGCTGTACAGCATCAGAGTTTTTTGTTCCATAGTTACCCCATTTCACAATGCTTGAAAGCTGAAGGTAATACATCTTTACAGTCAACTTATCAAAACTGTGATGTATGTAAATGTATGTTTGAGTTAGAATAATATTTTAACCTGTACGTTGATCATTATTTACACATTAAGATAGAGAAATGGCGAAAGATAGTGCTAACAACAGACCAGACACTGAACAACCATCAACCTCAACACATCCAACAGACCGTACCTACCACAAGTGCACACAGTGATACCGCCATAGTCAATACTCACAATACAGTGAAAAGACCCTGCATGTCGTCACCAGGGTCACCCCATCAAGAGGTACAATACTGTGTACCTCTTGCGCGCTTTGGCACAGTATGTGCAGCACACGGCCGCGATGCGGACCGCGCCCCAACTCTTTGTGTATCACGGAGGCCCCAAGGTGGGCCAGCCATTGTCGAAACAGCGTCTGTCTCATTGGTTGTGTGCGACGATTGATCTGGCCTACGTGTCACGTGGTACTCCTGCACCTAGGGGTTTGGGGCACACTCCATGCGTGGGGTGGTGGCCTCGGCCGCCCTGTTCAGAGGCGTGGGGGTAGAGGACATTTGTGCTGCTGCGTCTTGGGGGGTGCCTTCGCCTTTTGTCTGATTTTACTTGCGTGACATGGCTGCGGGTACGTTGGCTCACTCTGTGCTCAGTGTGGCTGAGGCTGGAGTGTGAGTGATGTCCGTTGAACGGCTGGGACCCTGCATGTCGTCACCAGGGTCACCCCATCAAGAGGTACAATACTGTGAATCTGGTAATCTACAGATTACACATGAGCAAGTTAATACATTGTTGCACAGCGATACAGACTTTAATCCTCAGATGCAAGTTTGTTAACCGATATTAGTAGCCCAAATTTTTTGGACAATCTAGTTAACTCTCCTCCGAGCTCTCTGACGCATACTCATTACAATAACCTAGCTGATTTTGAAACGTTGAGATTTTTAACGCAGACTGGAGATGGTGATATTAGAGTGACACAACGTAACCAATTTGACAACGTGGAATGACGACAGTCTGTACATTTCCAAAAAATGGGAGATGTTGATGATTTTGGTGCGTTTTATGCACGCATTATGGAAGGTTTGGATGCCTTGATTGTTAGAGCTTTAGACTTTGTGCTAAGAACCGCTGATCATCTACAGATAGGGTTGTTTGGTGAATCTCTGATCTCCTCGGTACATGCGACCATGAGAGCTGATAAATATAATGAAAACACCTTTGGGGCATTACTCGAAAGTGTTATGCAGCGTAATGCAGAGCTTTTGGTCGATGAATCACTAGAGCTAGTTGTGCAAATTGTCAACAACCGTGAGGGTGGAGACGGTGCGAGACGTAAGGCTCAAACGCTATTGCTAGATCAGATTATCACAAAAAAAAGAAGGTATTTATATGTGGTGTTGAATAATGATTCAACTTGTTTTTCGATTTGTTTGATGGGTATGTTGAACCCGCAGTACACGTATGATGAGGCCGTATCTAGTGGTTGTGAGCTACATATAAATGCTGGTTTAGCCTTAGATGATTGTGTGGCATTAACGGATATCTTCCAGTTTGAACAAATGATAGGGTGTAAAATTGTTGTTTTTCACCGAGTCCGTGATGGTGGTTTTACTAAGTTTCAAAACAGCGAGGACCAACATCCTAGAACTGTCTTTATGTACTTACACGACAACCATTTCTATGGCATCACAAGCCTGAAAGGTTTTCTGGGGGTGCCATATGTCTGTAATTGGTGTTATACAGGTTTTAACACCCATGGTGATCACGGTTGTAAACACAGCTGTAGTGTGTCTTCATACCGATTGTCATACCCAGCCTCGGAACACAAAGCAGTGCCCGGACTGTAAGCGAATATGTTATTCCGACTTTTGTTATAGACATCATAAAGGTCTGAAGTTCCACAAAGGTGCAGGTCATTGGGTTAGCAGGTGTGACCATAAGAAATACTGTGTCGATTGTTGTCATCAATACACTGTTAGTATGACCAACTATAAACCCCACAAGTGTAAGGCTAACATGTGTCCCAATTGTAACGTGGATCTGACTGTTGAAATGAATCATCAATGATTCATAAAACCATCTAAACCCTGCTACATATTTTATGATTTTGAGACAATAGCCAATCCTGTGAACGGGACACACACTGCAAACCAGGTGACTGATTGTTCACACACTGATTCAGAAAGAGCTTTAACTGGTACATGGGTTTCTATTCAGGGTCTCAATCCACGGATCCGTGGATGGAGCACTCTGTGCTCATTTGCATAAATATTAATGAAAATCTAATTGCTATAATCGTCCGGTTTCAATGTATATTGTATGTAGCCACCTTCGTGAAGCGTTCCGTGAATAGTTTGGGTTGCTATGGGGACCACAGCCTGCAGGAGGAAAACCATTCACCAGGCAACGACATTGACCATGCATCTTAGAAAGGCTAATGTGTAAAGACTATAAGGATTACAAGGGTGTACATTGCTATATATGATGTATTGAACCGTAATACATCATTTATATCATGAATATGATATAAAAATGTTCTTCTGTCAACATAGCATGAGGATGTTCTTGAGTTTTTGGGAAAAAGTTGGTAATTTTTCTGATTTTATAAGAAATAGAAGTCCAAACTGCACTACCAATCTCGTGCTGCCATCTGGAGGCCATTTGGCGTCATTACATGCAAACAGAATTGATTTATCTTCTTTCTATTTTCTTTTATAGTGTTTTATTTCTAGGTAGAAGGACCACATTTTTTGGGGGTGCCTATATTTCTGACCTTGTGTTATTTGTTTTATTCATTAGTTTCAACCCAATGCAATGTAATGTGACAGTAAAGGCATGGAACTATCAGGGAATACCATTGAAACAAAACTTCGTAAGGGTTTGAATCAAGTTTTATCATCCTGAATGGCAGAAATGTTTTCCGAAAAATATTTTTTTGCCTTTCAAACAGATGAGTTTTCTACATGGTGACCCAGAAGTCTGTTTTTATGTGTTATTATTGTAGCTGAGGGTGTGTTGAATTACAGGATATACAATACATACCATGATATCTGTTACAGAAATGAAACTAGGACCCAAAATGTCCAAGTAGTGAAATCCGGCCTAAATCTCCGCGGACCCTGAAGGGTTAAGGTTGTTGAGAAAGGTTATCGCATTTTGGAAATATTTAAAGTCTGAGATTTCACCAGGACATCAGATAATCTTTTTGCAGATTACATGAGAACATTCCTGAAGCACAAGCAGGAAGCTAGCGGTTTCCCACCATCAGTGGTTGACGATGATGCTAAAGAGCAATATATTCGTGAATATCACGAAATGGAGGGTGTGCAGCTTGACAAGGAGTACTTTGTTTTTAAACAGTGCTAGGCGATCTTTGGCTAAATTGGCAATGAATAGTCTTTGGGGTAAGATGGGTGCGCGGACTAACCTTATGAACACAATGTTAATTACAGATCTGGAGGAGTTTAGCCACTATCTTTTCTCTAGTGAAATAGAAGTTAGTCATTTCTCTTTCATCTCAGACACAGTTTTGATGGTACAGTGGCGTTACACAAAACAGACCCCAATCAAACCACGTAACGGCAATATTTTTATTTCTGCTTTCACAACAGCTTATGCTAGACTCGAGTTGTATTCCCTCTTGGAGAAGTTGGATAGACGTTTCCTCTACACAGACACTGATTCAGTGATCTTTGTCACACACCATGGGGATTGGGTGCCCCCTCTAGGCTCGTTCTTGGGTGACTTGGCCGATGAGTTAACAGATGGTGACAGCATTCCACAATTTGTTAGTGGTGGCCCAAAGACATACGGGTACAAAACCGTTAAAGGTCTGACCTGTCTCAAAGCAAAAGGCATTACACTCAACAGCTACAACTCGGGTATTGCAAATTTGGAGACGCTAACAAGACTGGTTGATAACTATGTACGAGGCGAAGGTGGTGCTGATGATCATGTCCTTGCTAATGCAGACACAATTCCTAGAGATAAAAGGGCCTTCACATTGAAAAACAGAGTAGTGTCCAAGCGCTTGAAATAACGTGGCCAAAAGAACATTTATTAACGGAACTAAAGAGTAATCTTGTACAACGATTGCTGTAGATGGCTAGCTAATAGCTATACAGCCTACTTAATCTAGCATTAGCCAAATACTGTAAGTCACCTAGCGTTATCCACATTGCATAAGCCACCTTGCATTAGCCACCTAGCGTTAGCGAACTTGCTTTTGCCTCCTTGTGTTTGCCACCTGGTCTTAGCCATCTTGTGTTAGCCACCTTGCATTAAACACCTATTGTTAGCCACCCTGCGTTAGCCACCTTGCCTTGAGCTTGCTAGCCACCTGAGTGACAGCTAAACTCCTCTTCCTCTAGCGTCACATGCACACTCAGTGGCCAAAATGATATGTCACCCTGGTTGAATTCCTAATACCATTGACTTGAATGGGAAAGGGTTTAGCTTGTTAAGCTGAAGAATGTTTGGCTCAGTTACCTCATTTAGTGATTAACATCTCCAGAAAGTTATATGTCTCTGACATATTTGGCAGATTTTTGGTGAATTTCTTCAAATCAGTGAGGTTTGTAGCATCACCATGAGAACTAGCTGTTCATACCTTTCAGGGTTCATTCCTGGCCTTGATGTTTATCTGTAAAGCAAGTAGCATATTTCTTGGATAATACTTTTGGGATTTATAGCCTTATAAAAGATTTGCCACAACGATGTCAAATTCAATTGCGGATTGCGGCTACATCATTTGAGTTATCAACTTTTTTACAGACTTTTAAAGACAATGGTCCACAGATCCTTCACAGCAAACAGCATGCCAATCCATTCAACGGTCTCTGAGATGTTATTTAAGATGTCAACATAACGCAAAACATTGGTGAGGTATATAGCGCCCCCATAAAGTAATTCTATACTTGACTTCTGCTGTCCATTTGTGGCAGAGATGTTAATGGGCATGATTCGTTTGGTAGCTGCTGGATATTCCCATGTGCATTTATGGCTTTATATAGTCATAGACCCGCCCACATCTATTTCAGTCGCTGATTATATATGGCTGACCATATTGTTTGAGATATCAACTTTCCTTGTATAACTTTAAAAGATGATGGTTCAAAGGTCCATCACACCCAATAGCATGCAAATCTGTTCAGCAGTCTCAGAGGAGGTGTTGTTAATGAGTTATTCGCATATGTCAAAATGGTGGCCATATTGTTTGAATTATCAACTTTTCTTATCTAACTTTTAAAGAAAATGGTCCAATGGTCCTTCACACATAATGTCATCCAAATCCATTCAACGGTTTCAGAGGAGATGTCGTTTAAGTGTGTTTTTATTAACGGCAAAATCTTGAGAAACATTGCTGATGTTTATAGCTCCCCCAAGAGGTATTTCTGTATGGGACTTTTTCAATCCATTCCTGACAGACACATTTATGGGTTTGTTTCGTTTTGTAGCTGTTTGATATTCCATTTGGAATTAATGGACTTCTAAAGTCATAGACCCGGCCAGCTCAATTTCATTAGCTGATTTCGGCCATATTGTTTGAGATATCAACTTTCCTTATACAACATTTAAAGATAATGGTTCAAAGGTCCTTCACATCAAACAGCATGCAAATCCATTCAGCGGTCTCGGAGGAGATGTCGTTAACGGGTTTTTCACAGAAGTTAAAATGGAGGCCATATTGTTTGAGATATCAACTTTTCTTATATAACTTTTAAAGACAATGATCAAGTGATCCTTCACACCAATTGTCATCCAAATCCATTCAGCGGTTTCGGAGGAAATGTCGTTTAAGTGTGTTTTTATCAACGACAAAATCGTGAGAAACATCGGTGATGTTTATAGCACCCCCAAGCGGTATTTCTGTATTGGACTTTTCCTGTCCATTCCTAGCAGACACATTTCTGAGTACGTTTCATTTCGTAGCTGTTTGATGTTCCATTTGGGATTAATGGACTTCTAAAGTCATAGACCCGCCCAGCTCAATTTCATTCACTGATTTCAACCATACTATTTGAGATATCAACTTTCCTTATATAACATATAATGGTTCAAGGGTCCTTCACACCAAACGGCATGCAATCTCGGAGATGTCGTTAACAAGTTTTTCACCAAATTCAAAATGGAGGAAAATCCAAGGGGCAAATTTGAAAGACCCCAGATACTTTTTTGGTCAGCATGAGAAGGGGTATATCTGGAACTTGTTTGCATGTCTCTACGACATTTGGTTCATGAGATTTGAGATTTTCAACTGAGTGCTACAGCGCCACCATGAGGAGTATGGGAACCATGATGGTCTACAATCATGCTAAGTTTGGAGCGTTTTGAACCAGAGGGGCCCTGAGCTATGGGCCTCTGAGAATGGCCCTGGAGAAGCAGCATTTAGCAGGTTTCAGCATTGAAGCTACTACTAGACAGATTGCACATTTTTTTCAACTTATATCCGTAGTTGCAAGCAATACAACCTCTATGTTTTTTCCTTTCCTATAGTGCCCCCATGTGGACAACTTGAAACATCATTCACACAAAGTAAAGACACAACCCTGATCATGTGCACCAAATGTAATCTCACTGAGTGACAAAGAACAATAGATATTGTGTTATGGCTATTATGCCGCCACTGTTTGGACAAACTGAATGTACTTGCATGTTACATTGCAGTAGTTTTCAGGACATTTACCTCAAATGGTATTATAATACAGTATTCTGTATCAGATAAATATAGATAGTGTCAGACATTTGAAGTATCAGAACAGTATAACACCTTAAGCACCAAACAATGTAACTAGGTAGTTGCTTGAAATTGACAATGTAATAAATGTAGCTTAATTGTATAGTAAATATAACTGAATGGATGTTTTTCAGTCTTCCCCAACACAGAGAATATTAATGAATTCACCTTTTGCTTGTTGTATGATAATGATGGGGTCAGAAGAGATAATCATTATAATTTTCAAAGGTATGTTTAGTTAAGTATGTGTATTAACATCAATGATTGAGCAAATTATTTCTTTTAGAATTGTTTAATTTAGATGATCAAAAGACTACTACAGGTGGCAACAATAACACCAATACCTTTCCAGATTTTCATTTATTTGGAAAATGCCCTCCCTATTCTTGCTATAAAAATATGTTGAATTTGGTAGGGCATGAGCATATTGCCTATATACCCATGTGTTATTGTTAAATTACAACTCAGATTTCATTTTAATTTAACTGACATGTCTACAATTTAAAGGTGCAATTGATAAGTTTAGCCATCAGTTAGAAGTGGAGCTGTAGAAACCAATGAAAACAGAGAAATTACTTAACTACAGAGAATGGATTATCTACTGTGGCTTAAACACATAACACACTCGCTACCAAAGGCACATTTTTAATAGCTAAATCATTGGTTATAATGTTCATGTCACCAGAATGATTTAAGGTGAACTAATGATAGTTTAGACTGAGACTCTTCTAGCATTTATTTTTGATGAAATAATCATGGCAACGTTGCATTCCACTAAACATTTGCTTATATTAGCAAGTCATTGTACAAATTAAAACAGAGAATTAGCGTAGCTACATGAGCATAGATTAGCTACTGAGGCTTGAAAGCATGACACCATCTCTAAATGGTCAAATTATTATTAGCTAAAACATATGTTATATTGTTCATGTCACCAGAATGATTTTTGAAGGACTAACATTAGATTAAACTGAGGTTAGTTAAATATATTTCCATTAGCTAACATTACTAGCTAGCTAACATCGATAGCGTTTATCGCTAACGTTAGCCATTTTTTGACTCTGCTAGGTAGTTTATTTTGAATGAAATAATCATGGCAACGTTGCATTCCACAAAATATTTGCCTATAGTAGCGAGTCATTATACAAATGAAAACAGTGGATTAATTAGCTGCTGAGGCTGGAATTCGTAACACCATATCTAAAATGCAAATTATTAATAGCTAAACTGTCTGATATAATGTTCACGTCATCAGAATGGTTTTAGATGTAGTAACTAGCCAGACTCCTAAGAAAAGCCACTAGCTGCTAACTAATGAGGCAATATGAATTTCATATACAGTATAGTGTGTGGCATTGGGGATTAAAGGGGGACAACAATATTTTGTTTTGCTGGATGTAGCACAGTGCCCCATGATTTCACATTATATTCATAATTAAACAAACTCTCCGAGTATTTCGTACAATACATTCACAGTGGTACTGAAGAGTTTTTCCGCAAAAAGTATCCCGTGTACATTACAGTAGGGGGATGGAAAATAAGTCCTTTACACACTGTGCCAGGCTAAGACTGGCCCTGGGTTAGCTTAGCCTGTGTTCACACAAGAGTTTGTTAACCTTGGGCTAAGGCTTAACCCTAGGCTAAGGATTCACACTTGTGTTCCAAAGCCCTGGGCAAACGGACAAATACAACACAATACCATTTTACATTCTATGATAAGCTGCAAATGTTTCGTTCTCTCTGGCATGCGAATAATGTTACTGTTGCCTACGTCACTGACACATGATCAATGTTACACTACCACGATTCAATTAACAACTTCATGACATCGACTGATCAAGATGCCCATCCTGTCTGTATTTGCTTGAACAACTTTGTCAAAACTACGCAAAGAAAGAGAAAAACATTAGCCAACCTTAATCCTTTCGACATATTTGCTGGATTTACATCCAAAGCAAGCTGCAATAACTACTTCGCTAAGATTTAGCAGGTATAATGAAACGACAAAACTTTGCAGAGCGAAAGGACCAAAACAGACAGAGCTTTTGGTAATGTTGCGCGTCATAAGCGTATGTAAATTAAGTGAAAGGGCAGCTTTTGTGATTGGACAATAAACGTTCTATGGTTTGTTCTTGACCCTGTTTCACACTGGTTATTTTGTTGCCGTTTTTCTGGGGCTAGCCCTGAAAAGTCAGTGCTAACACTGCTCCAGAGCATGGACAGCTAGCCCTAGGCTAAGAGTGGTGCTTTCCCACTTCAAAATATGCAAGTGTGAACACTTGCTTAGCCCTGGGCTTAGGAGACTCTTAGCCCTAGGTTAAGGTGCAGTGTAAACACATCTAGTGTGGTTGGATGTATTACACAATCAATCTCCAAAGCAATTGAGCACAAGCAAATAAAAAACAATATCAAAATAGGATTTTTTTATATTAGATCATGTTCTCTACATTAGCTTACATAAGCTCTAACCATTTCTTCTGTGCTCCACCTTATAATATTATTTAACCTATGTAAAGTTTTATTGAAATTGTAATTTTGTTTCATTTATAATTTCCCCCACATAGTTTTCCTTTGAAAATGTAGCCTACACGACACAAATTATAGACACACCAGAGACCTTTATTTTGAAGGCAACATATGAAAATCGTAAGTCTTATCGTCGCTGACAAATCTCTAATGTAGAGTCTTACTGTTGCTACTGAAGTGAAATAAATAATAGGCCTGCAAGTACAGAGCGGTATAATTGTTTTTAACGGTTTAATGAGTCCAATTTGTTTAATGCCAACTCCTTTACATGAACCATACACGATCAGTTGCATGGATATCATGGAGATAGTAACAGCTGGCCACAATCAATGACGTGGGGTTCCTTAATCACAGAATTCGCAAAATCTTCTTCAATTTCGCAGTTCGAAATTGAACCTAAACATTTTCTAACTAGAATCGAAATCAGTACACCCCTATATCCGCATGTCAGTGTATTTTCTAAGCCCATATAGTGTAATTTAAATGACAAAGAAATCCTCCCCTCTTGAAAGTCATTAGCCCCTGGACAACTTTTGTACATGGCAGCTACGTTTATCTACTACCTTGCTGGTTAAAACGAACTATTAGCTGGTTACAATCCTAACCTGCTTACCTGTCAAGTAGATACAGGTCAGTAACCAAAACAAATGTGTTGTTCGGGCATTTGATATCCAAAGTGGGGCCCTTTATCCTACTTACCAATAACGATTAATAAATTCAGCATGATGGAAGCAAAGCTAATAATTCTAGCATGTATGGTTGCCTAATCCTATAGGCTATTAGGCTATTGTCATTCAACATAACCATCCCATATTCACAGTGACAGTGGAATAAAGCGATTTAAGAAGAGGCCTATAACACTAGTAATTACGGAAACATGAATACATGGCGAATGAAACCATCAAGGATTTACAATTACCATTATGCAGTATGACAGGATGCAGCAACACAAATAGACATCGCAAAGCCCAAATCAATGACATTACAGGTACCAAAGAAATAAGAACGTACTCACAACAACAATATTCCTTCGACGCTGTTAGCCCAGTGTACTTTTCGTAGTTGATCGACTGAAAGTGCCACACAAATCCTTTCCCTGACTGAGACAGGGCTGAAAGATGGAGGGTTGGTTCCTCGCATTTTCCATGTTTTCTCGAAAAAGGCTTTGCTAGTAAATCCAGTAAATCCATCCGCCAACAAATCCAGTTATTCTCCTCCGTAGTGCGTCAAAAAACAACAGAGCTCAGTACAAATCTAAACAAAAAAAGCACTAACTAACGCAAAGCACTACATCTAAAAATATAAACATCACTAAAGAAAGTTAAAATAAATCTTAGATATTCCTACATTACATCCTAACTAGTTTTATCTCAGTTAGGTAGCTGGCTCTCCGATCACACCACCTGAAAAATGCACACTAGGCAACTAGGCAAGCTAGAAGGCTGCTACATTCTAAAAAATAGGCTCATTATGGCGAACTCGAAATCTGATTGGTTGAAGAATATGACAATCAACAGACTCCTCCCCATTTGCGTCAACAGAAGATGGCATTTACTCTAAATTCTATAGGTCTCAGGATAGATTTTCACCCGGAGACAGCACGTGGAAAATCTGATTGGATAAAAGCTCTGATTTATCTGAACTGCACTGGAAACAGCACAACCGTGGGAGAGAAAAGCAATGAAACTACGTCAGTAGACTGATGGGAACGAACTTTGTAAAATACATCTAGCGTTTATGAAAATATATATTAAGTTATAAAAATATAATTTTCTGATTCTGATATCACTAGGCCAGCAAAAAAAATCTCTGGTCAGCAGCAGTTTCGAAAAATATCTTCTTGTATACCAAATAATAACTTGATCGAGTCGTCAATGTTTTGTAATTATTAGCGACATAAAATGTGAACTAGCGTGTCTTTAATTACCATTTCTGAAATTTCCAATTATGTCCAATTTCCAATTATTACCATTTATCGTCTACCTTACTATTTTGTTCAATTTAATTATACTTCATTTTTATTGATGTCGCAAATGACAGACAACAGCGTTTTACCTACCTTACTTGCCTTCCGGTATAGAAAAAGACTGATCAACTTAACATTACATGATCTCTGGTCAGTCACACGTGGTATTTCACGATTTGCAATTTGTCTGCCAAAGATTGTTTATCAAACAAAGTCAGATACAGGTGACAAGATGAGTGACTCAGAGACAGGAAGTATTGAAGTACCGACCTAAAATACCTAGGTATTGAAGTACCGACCTAAAGTACTTCCCCGAGTTGGTTAATGAGAAGAAATTAAGAGGAGACAAAATCGCAGTGCCGGCAATTATCTTTATTCATACAGATATATATGGAGACAGTGTGGCATTCAGTCCAACAGAGTCTGACACAATCACAGCACCCAAGTACTTATAGCATGAGCCCCCTAACCTAAATTTTATGGTTCAGGGCGCGGTTCCTACCATATATAAATGAGATATATGTTGTTTAACACCTCTTTCATGGCAGCTGCCGTCTTCGGGTTTCCCTGTTGTTATTCCAACCAATCGACTTCTAGCTTTAGCGTCTTTTCCCTTATTTGGCATTCTGCCAGTTTATTACCGAATTCCAAAGGGGTCTGTTCTTGCTCCCAGCTATTCTAGTAAGATAAAGATCTTGTCACCCCCTCCTCTAATGCAGTTACAATATCTCTTAGTTCTACTTCGCCTCTAGCAGACTTGCATGTTATCTTAATACTATTGCCCCACAGAAGGTAATCAAGATTTGAACTTCCGGTCAGATTGGTGAATCATTTTGTTCAACCATCTTTGATCGCAGAGACATTTGGTCTCAGAATTCAGTGGAATGAAAACAAAAATGGCTGCGCACGTAAACCGTTATTAGCCAAACAAGCTCAACATAACCTTCATAAAGGTGTTTTTCACTGATCTTATTTGTCCATTACTAAATATGCAAGAATCGGAATTCATTATTTTTCACCATCTTTAGTGAAAAAGTGAATAATCACGTAAATAAAGGCATTATTAACACACAAACCACTGTCTGCTGGTTAGCATATGTTTTATTGATAAGACAAGTGGAGTGATCCTCAGGAAAATAACATCTTAGAAGGTTGCTCAATAAATATTCAGTATACTCTTTAGCAGTACTACTGCCCTAAATAGTTTCAAAATATAATTTTAACCAGTTGAAATCAGAATACTGCTCCATATCTAATAAGCAACATGGTGTTTATGGGCTGCTGTGGTGGCAATAGATGTTGTCATAATAAACAATTCTGGATATGTCAGTGCATACTGAAATAATATGCATTAAGAAATCACGCTGAGGGGCCTTCAGTGATATTTTAAAATGTACTTGTGAAAAGATTTAAATCTGTCATTTGATGCTATAGAAGTAGTGTTTGAAGCATTTTTCACAAATTCAGAATTGCCGAAAAACCATTATGCCCGACTTAATGGGTCCCTATTGCAAGTATGTTCCTTTGGAGGAGGTGGACATATACACCTCTTTTCAAGATTTGATTTTAAACATGGTGAGCGTGGTGAGCTTGCAATTGTGAGAAACCTCAATAGCGGCACCGTGAGGTTGATAAACAAATCTT
>JACXGI010004952.1:32480-50374 GCA_016801175.1 Esox masquinongy
CCTGACTGATATCTTTCAACAATGAGATCCCTCTGATGCTTTGGAAGCTCTCTGCGGACCATGGCTTTTGCTCTGAGATGCAACTAAGAAAATGTCAGGAAAATCCTACTAGAACAGCTGAACTTTATTTGTGATTAATCAGAGTCACTTTAAATGATGGCAGGTGTGTAATGACTTCTATTTAACATGAGTTTGAATGGGATTGGTTAATTCTGAACACAGCCACATCCCCAGTTATAAGAGGGTGTTCACACTTATGCAACCAGGTTATTGTAAGGTTTTTATTTTTCATTTTTCTCCCTCCAAGATTTCAGTTTGTTTTTCAATTGAATTGTCCACATTATAGGTCACATTATAAGTGGAAAAAGTTGTTACATTATTTATCTTTGTCTCATTCTTTTACATCACAAAAACCTGGCATTTTAAACGGGGTTGTGTAGACTTTTTATATCCACTGTATGTGCAAAACCATGCGCCTGCCCATGTTAATCTGTCAATGTCGGCCAGGTTTTTTAAGATACAGGCCTGATTGATATAACTTTTGAAGACCATCGTCCATAGATGCCAAATATGAATGTACGTGAAGATCGGTCCTTAGGTGCCAGAGGAGATGATTTTAAAGTGTTTTTCACATATTCAAAATAGCCTCCAAACCCTTAAATAGCATAGTGGTTAGAGGCGAGGACAACGGAACAACTGGTCCAGCATTCGACTCCCGTCACAGTGAAAACGCATCATACCTTAGGAGTTTTCAGAAAGACAAAAGCATTATATCTTAGGACAGACAAAAGCTTGCTACAACCTTGAGTAGCTACGTAATAGGAAATGTTCAGGATGGACAAACATTTCGCTGGCTACACGATTGTCTCGTCTTTTCACTTGACGAAAAAGTCAGTTATCGTCACCTATATTGATAGATAGTGTATCAATGTCATTCACAAATGGCGAATTAGCTGTTAAAACGGCCAGTGGCAAATGAGGATTTGTTCAGGATAGACAAAAACTTTGCTGGCTACAACCTTCAGCAGCTTCGTTATTGGAAGCCTAAAATGAAACAGTTTTGTCTTTTCACTTGACGAAAAAGTCTGTTATCGTCACCTATATTTGGCTTAAATACAGTAGTTATTGTATCAATGTCATTCACGAATGGCTAATAAGCTGTTAAAACGTCCAATGGCAAAAGCCATACAGTTCATAGATGCAATTTGTGGTGGAGGTAAACTTAATAAGAAACGTTACTCAGTTTAACACAGTGGTTAATGGTGTCTAACAAAATATTCAAACTTGGCCTGATGTTAATGCGTGACAAAATTATATAATGTCAAGAGGCTATACCGACACCCAGCAAATGTATAGTTCTGTGGCATAATGATTAAAGACACAACCTTTTATGTGAGCGACCTGGGTTCGAATCTTGGGAGAGCAACAATGATCAACGCTCTCTATTGCGGGCTGGCTGAACTAGGCTTGCCTGGTTTCTTGTTTACCAACACAATATTGAGGCAAAACAGCAAATTTGAGGCAGCTCCTACCATTGGCAATTATGAGCTTTAAGCTTTAAGAATGAACTCCTACTAAAATGTCCGCCCATTCTTTTGAGATTGAGATGAGTCCATATGTCTGTGGAGGAATTCTAAATAAACAATACTTTGAGAGAGCATAAAGATTTTTTGATTTGTATCTTTCACAATACAACTTTAGATCTGGTGTGACGACCACACAACATACTATAGCTTTAGTGTATACATAAATGGTTTTACCTTTGCCAATGTTGATTCAGTGCCCTATTTCATGACGTTCCCTGTAATGACAAGACAACTGTTTCAACTGGTAGGAGATCACTGAGGCGTTTAAAAAGTAAAGTCTGTTAAATGCGCTGTTGTAGTGTAACAGCCATTTGAAAAAACCTTTAACCAACCACTCCATCTTAGCTGCCCCGTACCATCCACCCTTCCAGTTTTTATAATTTCCAGATTTCTAATTGTTTAACAGATAGCATTTGTCCCTCTCTGGTCAGCTTCATAGTGGTCTAGTCAGCTAGGTACCCAAAAGCATAATTGCTAGCAAGCTACAACAACAGTTAGATATTAATGTTACTGTGTGTAACTTCACTTACCATCACAGATGCCCAGACATTACATCTGAAAATGTTGACACATTTGTTCTATTTCGTGAAGCTTTGCCCATAGGGGCTTCGCTCCTATTGGTTTACCCCTCTGCCCAATAGGCAGTCACTGAAAATGTAAATATGCAAATCACCCCGCTCATGGCCATCTGCCCCATGGCTATAAGAAGGGGTTTCACATCCCGCTCAGTCTCCCTTTTTTCTTCACGAGGAAAGTTTATTAAGTATGCAGTCGGTCAATTCTACAGAGCCAAGAATGGCTTCACCATCTTCTACTGCTGGAGCAGTTTCTGTTGTCTCAGCGCCGCCATGGGCGCCGACTTCATTGTCAGAGTGCCGGTGTAGTGAGCTCGACGCGGCGGTCGCACACACTTTGCTGTGCGTGTTTGGGACCGCTGCATGCTCGTGATGGTGCTATAGAGGAGCCGGTGTGCACCGCCTGTGCCGTCCTCCCTTTACAGGGAGGATGGACAGGCTGGCGTACTTCGCTGAGGAGGTCCCTCTCACTGACGTCCTCTCTCTCCTATCCGGGGAGGACTCCTTCGAGGAGGAGGAGGAGTCGGAGTCAGAGGGAGAGGAGACCGTCCCAGCTACGGCTCTGCCCACCTCCAGAACTGTTCTCCCCCGTTCAGCTGAGCGGCTGCGGAGTTGTTCAGCCTCCCTGGTCCCTAATCTGAGCACCTGGAGCGACAAATGTCCGGCCCTACCGTCTGTGAAGGACCGTGTCTCCACCAGCCTGGTGGAAAAGCAGTATACTTTGTCGGTGCAGTCCCTTGCGGCCTGCAACAACGTGGGCCTCCTGGCGGCGGCTGTGGCCAGGATAATGGAGGGTCGCACTTTGCTGTCTCCGGCGGAGGTGAGCAAGGTGGCGAGGGCTTCGGCAGCCATCCTCAAGCTCACGCAGGCCAACTCCCTCTCGGCCGGCTGGGTGATGGCTACGTCAGTAGTGCAGGTCAGCCACCTGTGGCTGGCGCTCACGTCCTTGAAGGAGCCTGAGAAGGTGCCCTTCCTCAACGCTCAGTTACAGGAGGACGCGCTCTTTGCCTCCGCGGTGACTGAGGCCCTGGTGCGCTAAAAGAAGGACAGGGAGGAGCAGATCCAGCTGGGTCCCCTTCTGCCGGTCCCTGCTCCCTCTTCGGCACCTGCTGCCCCTCCTGAGGCTTCGGGTTTGCGGAGATCTGGGGGTCAGCTGCGTCGACGTCAACAACATCGCCAGGCCAGGTCGGCAGGCGCATTGGAACCGGATGCGGCTCGACTGGCACAGCGTGAGGGGAAGGAACTTCGGCCCCCGAGGTCGTCTCCTCCTCCAGCCCGCCGGCAGAAGGAGGGCGGCCGGAAGGTCCCTCCGTTCAAGCGGCGCCGTACCTGACTTTTTGGGGGGGAGTGTCCCTCGGACGCTTCCCCACCCTGTGTGCGTTTGGTGGGGAGCTCCTCTGTTTTGGTAAATAAAGTGTGTTCACCTTATTTACCGGTGAGTGAGCCTTCATTGCAGACGACTGTTGCATGTACGGATAGGCCAGTTGAGCGGTCTCCCTGCCCTCCGACTCCATGAGTCCATGACTCCCTCTACTACCGCCGCCGAGGTGGCTGGCGGTGGGGGGAGCCCAGGCAGGGTTCTGTGGGGCGAGGAGAAGTTCTCCGCTCGCCCTACTTGGGTAACAGGCCAGTTGTACTCGACTGCGCCGCCTGCTGAAGCCTCTATCTCCCTGGTTACGGCAGTAACCAATAGGGAGATGGACAGCTCGGCCCAGGTGGCGCATGCGTCTTCCTCTCCCTTTCGGTTTGGCCCCACCTTGGGCGGGGTGGCTGTTTGCGGACGGCCCCCCCGCGGCAGTCGGGGCTACGGAAGCATACAGTCAATGGCTAGCCACAGCTCCTCAGCTGTGCGCTCGTCCACTCTCACTGTTCTACTCAGAGTGGCGTCGTCTGTGCACACTGCCAAGCTGGTTGGACAAAACACTGAGAAAGGGTTATGCGCTGGAGTTTCACTGCCTGCCTCCCCCGTTCTCAGGGGTTGTGGAGACGGTAATGGTGTCTCCGGTGAAGGTCGCTGCACTGCAGGGGGAGATTGCGGACCTTCTGGAAAAGGAGGCTGTGTCCCTAGTCCCGTTGGAGCAGAGAGAGAAGGGGTATTACTCCCCTTACTTCCTGGTGCCCAAGAAAACAGGAGGCATGAGGCCGATTCTCGACCTGCGCATTTTAAACAAATGCGTGTCGAAGTGGCCGTTTCCCATGCTCACGACGAAACGTCTCTTGGAGTGCGTGCACCCAGGGGATTTTTGCATCAGCATCGATCTGAAGGACGCTTACTTCCATGTCCCAATCCTACCCCGCCACAGGAAGTTCCTGCAATTTGCCTTTCTGGGCCAGGCGTACAAGTACACCCGTGTTCCGTTCAGGTACGCGTTGGCCCCCCCCACTTTCACCAAGTGCGTGGAGGCGGCGTTGGGACCACTCCGGTGTCAGGGGGTCAGGGTTCTGGCCTACCTGGACGACCTTTTGGTGCTGGCACACTTGGCGGAACAGGCCCTGGTTCACACGTTCACGTTGGTGAGTCAGCTCACTCGCTTGGGTTTTGCGGTGAACTGGATAAAGAGCGCTCCTCAGCCCAGCCAACTGGTGGTGTTTCTGGGGCTCCAGTTATCCACAGTGTCTATGAGGGCGCGCATGTCCAAGGCATGGAGAGAGGCTACTCTGCGGGCCCTGGACCACGTCCGCCCGTTGCGTACGGTGTCAGTGTTTTTGGTCATGTCACTGCTGGGCTTGATGTCATCAGCCCACGCGGTGGTCCCTTTGGGCCTGCTGCGCATGCGGGGCCTACAGCGCTGGTTCGCACGTCTCCGGTTTGACCCTGTACGTCAACGGTGGCGGTTGATCAAGGTCCCAAGCTCTCTGGAGTCGGACCTAGCGTACTGGAGGGACACGCGCACTCTGCTACGGGGGGTTCCCATGGGCAGAGTGCCGGTGCGGGTTCCGGTATTTATAGACGCGTCCCTGACGGGCTGGGGCGGGACGTGCCAGTAGTATTCAGTCAGAGGGGTACGGTCTCCGTGGGAGCGCCACATCAACTGGCTGGAGTTGGACACAATCAGGCGCGTGCCGCTGCACTTCGCACCGACGACGTGTTGGTGTGGTCAAACAATCGCACGGCAGTTGCGTACATAAACAGGCAGGGCGGGGTCAGGTCTCTGCTCCTCCACCTGTTGGCGGTGCAGATTTGGGAATGGGCACAGGCGCACTTCAGGTCTCTGAGGGCTCTGCACATTCCCGGAGAGCTCAATGTGGGCACGGACTTGCTGTCTTGGGGAGGTCCCCGGGACGACGTGTGGCGTCTTCATCCCGACATTGTAGTCGAGGTCTGGGGATGCTTCGGGAAGGCACAGGTGGATCTGTTCGTGTACCAGGAGGACACGCACTTCCCTCTGTGGTTTTCTCTTCGTGCACAGGACAGGCCGCTGTTGGGCGTGGACGTGTTGGCTCACCGGCTGTGGCCGAGAGTGTTGTTGTACGCGTTTCCCCCTCTCCAGTGTATTCTCCCTGTTATGTCTCGGGTGCGGACGGAGGGGCTGTCACTCATCCTGATGGCCCCTTTTCGCCCAGGTGCCCTGTGGTTTGCGGAGGGGGCCCAGATGGCGGTGGGGATGCCGTGGCCGATCTCTTACTACCACGGGGCGTTTACAACAAGTGAACGGCTCGATCGGGGCGTTCCCTGTG
Organism: Esox masquinongy; assembly: GCA_016801175.1. Lineage (NCBI taxonomy): Eukaryota > Metazoa > Chordata > Actinopteri > Esociformes > Esocidae > Esox > Esox masquinongy. Next base: position 38,320 of record JACXGI010004952.1, read on the forward strand.
TTGGGCCAGCCGTTACAGGCCTGGCTCCTGAGAGGGCCAGGCTGCTGCGGCGAAGTCTGACTGAGAATGTCGTCGCGACCATTCAGCTCTTTGTGTGTCACAGAGGCCCCAAGGTGGGCCAGCCATTGTCAAAACAGTGTCTGTCTCACTGGTTGTGTGAGGCAATTGATCTGGCCTACGTGTCACGTGGCACGCACTCCGGCGCCTAGGGGGTTTGGGGCGCACTCCACGCGTGGGGTGGCGGCCTCAGCCGCCCTGTTCAGAGGCCTGAGGGTGGAGGACATTTGTGCGGCGGCGTCTTGGGGGACGCCTTCACCTTTTGTCCGCTTTTACTTGCGTGACATGGCTGCGGGTACTTCGGCTCACTCTAAGCTCAGTGTGGCTGAAGCTGGAGTGTGAGTGTTGTCTGTTGAACGGCTGGGACGGGACATTGACATGCTTCCATTCAGCGTTCCGGTTTGCCTGTACAGGGTGTTGGTCGGACGCTCGCATTGTATTTGCTTGAGCGTCCGTTTGTGCGCCGAGTCAGGGTCTCGGCATGTTGTTTGGGCTGGCCTCGGACACTCCAATTCAGTTCTTACTGATTGAGGATGTGCCGGATGGGTTGGTGCCGTGTGTGCATTTGTTTGGGACTGTTTGACAGTGCACAAACGTTTGTGACAGTGATTGAGCGGGATGGAAGCGGCTCAGTGGCGCGGTTGGTATCCTGTGCCTGAGCCGTCCTGTTGGGCACTTGTCTCTTGGTGAGGTTGATGACCGGCAGGGAGTACATCTTGGGCTCGCTCGCTTTGCCTTACACCAATAGGAGCGAAGGTCCTATGGGCAAAGCTTCACGAAATAGAATAATAGTTACTTTCGTAACACCAGTTCTATGAGTGGAGCGTCGCCCATAGGGTTCATGCCCTGACCGGTCTCTGACTGCTTTTCTCATGAAGAAAGTTATGTTGGTAGACTGAGCGGGGTGTGAAACCCCTTCTTATAGCCATGGGGCAGATGGCCATGAGCGGGGTGATTTGCATATTTAAATTTTCATTGACTGCCTATTGGGCAGAGGGGTAAACCAATAGGAGCGAAGCCCCTATGGGCGACGCTCCACTCATAGAATTGGAGTTACGAAAGTAACTATCGTTTTCTTTGTAAATATGTAAATACAACTCCTCTATATAATAAATTTACAAATACCTTAATTAAAATTAACAATGGGACACAGAGTTTGCTAACTAAGCAGTTAGTTAGTGACAGGCTCACCACACTTACGATTAGATCACGCGCCTACTATTGAAACTTGCTCTTTCTGCGCTGTAGGTACGTGCAGGATGCACCCTGCTTGTGATCTGCTGAAGTTGTAACGCCTTGGCCAGACCAGATCTGCCAATTGTGTTGTGAATGCATCGTTTTGTTGCCCTTTTCATATCACTAGGCATTATTTTTTGATTTACGACGCATCTTTAAACAGAGGCTGATATGTGCGGTTGCCGGTTGTCCAGCCCTTTTCGATTTGTCAGACGATATTTATAGAGACATAAATGCTACAAATAATGCATGGAGGAAAATTTCAGCCAATATTCGGCTACCATGTCTGTAACTTTAATATGTTGGCTGAACAAAAGTTCTGAAAGTTTGGTTATGCTAGCAACTGCACTTTTGTCAGCGGAATGACTGCCACTTGGGGATAACTTGCTAGCTTCAGGAGCTATATAGCTAGTTTGAGTGTGTGTAGAGCAGTGTTTTTGGTAGCTTTTAGTTCATTTTAGTCATTACTATAATAATTATGTAGGCTATACTTTTTACAAATAATATTTAATATATTCTACAAACATATTCACTTAATTCCCGTCTGACAATGCTTTTTGGATGAGATTAGATTCATAACTTATTTTTAAATTGACAGTTTCCAGTTTTATTAACACACACGTTTTGGTGCACGAGTAGGAAAAATCCAATGCATGCAACACCCCAAACGCGATGCATACGCAAAGGATACGCATAGTGCTATATGTCTTTGCATCATAATGCACTTGTTCATTGGAAATGACTGAACTTCCGTTGTTATGCATTTGCATGGTGGATTTGGTCTGGCCAAGATATAAAGGACACGAGACGACAATTGCTCCGTAAAACCAAAATGAAGGCATTTTTCAGTGGTCTAAATTAGACTTTTGAAATTAATGGATAATTTAAGTTATGATTAATGGGTAAACTCAATGCATCCCTTAAAATGTCCTTATATTGACTATTAAGGGTTCCACCTTAAAACCAAATTTAAGGCATTTTTCAGTGGTCTAAATTAGACTTTTGAAATTAATGGATAATTTAAGTTATGATTAATGGGTAAACTCAATGCATCCCTTAAAATGTCCTTATATTGACTATTAAGGGTTCCACCTTAAAACCAAATTTAAGGCATTTTTCAGTGGTCTAAATTAGACTTTTGAAATTAATGGATAATGTAAGGGATATAATTTTCTTAAGTAAGAACCCATTAATTCATGTTACAGTATTTGGTATGATTTCTGGGGTTGTTTAAGGCAATATTAGTGATATTTTAAGGGATCCAAGTTTCATAGTGTCATCTACTGGGTCGTCAACAAACTATATAGATTTGTCTAAAAAATAATGAATTACAGAATTTGTTTTAAATGGTTAATAAATTTGAAAAAATACAGAAATGTGTTTGTATTGAAGGTCTTATCATATGAAAAAAAACAACTAAAATAAGAATACATAGAATGATTATTTCTAAGAACACAGGATATAGTACTTTCATTCGTTTATTAGACCCGAAAAATTTACAAAATGAAAATTACACTTAAATTATTAAAAAACACATCCATTAGAATTTAGTTTTCATTTTGATGATGTACAAGGTAAAATTACGTTAGTTACCGGGAATATAACTCCGGTTAAATGAGTGGAGCGGGGCCCCTTTGAGGGGCTTTAGCTCCTAGTGGTTTACCCTCACCGCGTCAGCGGCCATACTGAAAACTCATTATGCAAGATGCAACAGCCAATCAGGGCACGCCTGCCCCTATATAGGACCCGTGAGCCCAGAGAATACCCTCCCGAGTTTATTCAGCGTAACCCGGGGGAAGGCAGGGCAACAGGTCTAGGGGGCTCCGCTCCACTCATATAAGCGGAGTTACATTCCTGGTAACTAACATTATATGTTGTGGAGCTCCGCCCCCTAGAGGGGCTTTAGCTCCTAGTGGTTTACGGTGGAGCGAGCGAGCCAAGGATGTACTCCTTGCCGGACCCAATCAGCATGACTCGCAGGGTTCAGTTAAGAAACCGTCACCTAAAACCCCAAGACGAAACATTCCCGATAGCTGACGAAGTCGGAGAAGGGATGATCGAATGTGTTAATGACGAAAATCCTCCCCAAGGTCAGGCCTATGGAGACACAAGCCGCCCAAGGGAAAATGAAGGAATGAAGAGCTCAAGTGAAAAGGAAATGTATCCGTTTCACACAAAGCACAACATATAACTCACGCACCACACATCACGAGAGGAGGGGCATGAGAATACAGAAAAGACTTACAAAAATACAAAATGAGGGAAGCCCCAGGGAGGAGGCAAACCCAGGCCAAATGTATTGGCAGGTAGTGACAATACCCCTGAGCCAAGGGGGCTACAGAATTTTGTCACATCTTAAGCAGTGATAGAATCAAGGCAAAGCATGAGATTCCATAGAATAGTTCAGAGGTCTCGGGCAGCTGCGCCGAGAACCGACTGAACAAACGACGTGGGGGACACGACCAGTAAATAGAAACGGACAAACGCCGAAGGCAACGACCACGACGCCACAGCGCAAATGTCATCTACCCTGATCCCATGAAAAAGGGGCAGAGGAGGCTGCGACACCACGCGTGGAGTGTGCATGGAGATCTTCTGTAATGACAGAGCCAGACGTCTCATAGGCCAAAGTGATGCAGTCACAAAGCCAGTGGGAGAGACGCTGGTTAGAAGGCGGACGACCCACCCGGGAATCTGAATAACAGATAAACACCTGGGGAGTCAGTCTGATAGACCTGGTGTGCTCCATGTACAGAGCGAGAGCGCGTACCGGGCATGGATGGTGGAGCCTCTCATTCTCCTCACGCAGGTGCGGAGGAAGGAAGAAGGCCTGTAATTCGATAACTCTAGATCGAAAAGAGCTGGTGATAACCTTAGGCACAAAGGACGGGTTAGGTCTCAGCGTAGTGCAGCTTAAGTCCTCTCTCATAGCCAGACAGCCTGGGCACACAGAGTGCGCACGGAGATCGCTCACTCGCTTAGCAGAGCATAAAGCGAGGAGCAAGACAGTCTTAAGTTAGAGCGGCTTAAGAAATCACTGCTGCAACGACTAGAATGGAGGCTCACAGAGAGCGCTCAGCACCTTAGCAAGGTCGCACTGAGGAGCGCCCAGTCTAGCCACCGGGTGCAGATGGCGCATACCCAAAAGGAAACGGCGGAGAAGAGGGTGGCTGAAAACAGTGTCCCCAGCAAAACCCTCATGGCACACAGAGATAGCTGATGCGTATCCACGGATAGTCGAGGGCGACCTATCCATATAAAAGAGATACTGTAAAAATGACAGAATCTCCTCCACAGGGCAACACGAAGGGTCAGAAGACCACCGAGTGGAATACATTTTGGACGATAATGCAGCCGTAGCACCCTGGATGGTGCAGACTACCGCAGTGGACAGGCCCCTATTCAAAAGCCTGTCCCATTCAGGGGCCAAAATCCTGATGCCTTCCCGGTGTAGAGGCTCCTGCGCCGTCTCCAAGCATTTGGAGAAGGTGCGCAGAGCCAGAGCGTAATCGAATGGAATCCTCATATACTCGTAGACCTTGCCCTGAAAGGCAATTCGGAAAAACGTCCCATGCATGTGAACGATCGGGACATGGAAGTAAGCATCCTTGAGGTCTATGCTCGCACAGAAAACTCTTGGTAGGAAGGCTTCCAACAGGCGAGTAGTGGTGAGCATATGGAACGGCTGTTTGGCTACGTGCGCATTCAGATTGCACAGATGCAAGATCGGTCTCACTCCTCCCGTCTTCTTGGGAACCAGGAAGTAACGGGAGTAAAAACCATCCAGTCTGAGATCCTCTGGGACCTCAGAGATCGCTCCTTTGCTCAACAGTTCCGTTACCTCCGACAGGAGAGCAGACGCTCTGTCGGGCGATGACATCACTGTCTTCATTATTCCCGAGAAGGGAGGGGGAGCCGAGTGAAACTGAATTAGATAACCCAGTCTGATCGTTCGATCGAGCCAGGCTGACTCACTCCCAAGAATGCTCTGAGAGAGGAAGAACATGCAGTTGAGGGGCGTTGGTTAGGAAAAGCTCATCCGGAAAGGAAGAGACACGCTCCAATGAGGGCAGAGAGAGAAAGGGATGAGAAAAAAAGAGGAGCCGGGCCGGGAGGAGAACCCGGGTCCACGGAACAAGATCGCTAACCATTAGGCCATCCCGCTTTAAAACAGACACAGTGCTCTCACTCATAGGAATCTGAGGGAGAGAGGAACCCGGCATTTGCATACGCAGACGTTGCACCCTGAGTGGGGACGCGTTGCTAGGGGGATGTCGGGCATCGCCGGCAGAGATCGGGGACTCAGTGAGAACAGGTAGCGAGACATGGCAAGAGCCGAAGATGTTACCTTTTGTTTGAGCCTGTCATAGCGAGCGGATTGAGAAGCCACAACGGTTATGTCTAAAACCTCCTTTGAAATCTCAGAACACTCGGTAACCCGCAAATGGTGGGAAAGAGAGGAGCCCGGCATTTGCATATGCGGACGTTTCGCCATAGGCGAATGAACGTCACCATGGCAACGACAGGCTGCACTCCTAGAGCGAGTACACTCGAGACCGGCCGGTAGCGGAGTGAGAGACATATCAGAACCCGCTAGCCGGCTCTTAAGTCTGTGGGAGGTGGCGGGTAGAGAGGATAGGGTAGTTAAACCTATAACTCCCTGCGGAGGGAGACGCGGGGGCTGTGAGGGCGACGTCGCCCACGCCTAGTCAGGATGGCCTGGGCTTCTTAGATGGCCACGGAGTATCCAGTCTGGGGCCGGGTTGTCTGCATCGCACGGGAGGAGGAGCTGGAGCCACAGCAGCTGTATGAGGAGGAGGAGCCGGGGCAGCAGAAGTAGCGATAATAGAGGCTTGGCGGCGCTGGCGTCCTTTAGTGGAGGAACCCGGGCGATGAGAAGAGGAACGTGAGGCCGGATGAGCAGTACGGCCAGCCAGGGGGAGGTGACGAGACAGCTCCTTCCATCCCTCATCAGTCTTCTTAAAATAAGCAATGGCAGTGTGGACGGCGTCACCGAATATGCCCTCCTGGGACAACGGTGCATTGAGGAGGGGTGCGCGATCAGAATCGCGCAGAGAAGACAGAGACAGCCAAAGGTGCCGATGTCCGACCACGGAAATAGCTACTGATCATCCGGTGCAAACTGTCTGTGCCTGGTTAAGGTGAAGGATAGCCTTAAGATATCCAGCTACCTCCCCGATGTTACGTGACGACGGGGTAGGTGAACGGTCTAAAATATGGGAGGCCGCCGACGCAAGGAGAGCAACGTTGTTCACCGCGGCCAGAGCCTGTGATCCCAGGACGTAAGTCTGGTCCCATAGCTGCCCCGTGTAGCGGTCCTTGGTAGATGGCAAAGCAGGCTTCTTCCCCGACCAGCCTAAGGAAGGTAGGAAATGCACGGCCAACTTGGGCTCTAGAGGAGGGACGGCTGAGCTGATGGGAGTCTGCCTACCGTTGACTCTGGTGAAGGTAACGTAGGACTTCACCGGAGCTCTGGCAGAAGCTGGAGTGGACCAGGAACCCTCGGTGAAAGCCTTAAAACCTCAGACTTCAGGCGCCGGGGAGTCCACCGGCTTGACGCGTTCAGCCCAGGATCCGAAGGACATGTCAGAAGGTTCCTTCGGCGTCAGCAGAGGAGGCAGCGGCAGCTGAATTCGAAAAGCCGCCCTCTCGATCATGCCCGCAAACTCCACATGGAGAGAGGGGGCGGGCGGAGGGAAGCGGCAGAGGAGACCTCATCTTCCAGTTCTCCCGGGAGAGAGGGAGGAACAAGAGACCTGCCACCACCCTCCACGTGGGGAGGGAGCGAGTCCTTCTGAGTCAGGAGAGTCGGGTCCTACGTAGGAGCGTCCTCCTCTTTCTCGGACGTGTCATCGTCATCCCTGCTGGAGTCCAGCACGGTAGAGAGGTCCACTTCTTCCTCTAAAAAGATGGACAAAGAGAGGGACAAAGCAGCGCAGGAGGAGCAAGCCGGGGGGTCGTTGAGACCCTCACGAGCGTGAGCTCGTCCCAGTCAGGAAACACACGACCTGTGTGTGAATCCTGTTCCTGCAACAGGTCGGCGCAACGGCATGCAGTGGCAAAACATTTCTTCATAACGAGATGTCGAACTAAAGAATGCCGACGGCAAAAATTCTCAGGCTGAAGAGCAATGAGTAATGAGTAATCAGTAACACAGCAAAGCTGAATAAAAGGGAGGGCGTACTCTGGGCTCACGGGTCCTATATAGGGGCAGGCCCTGATTGGCTGTCGCATCTTGCATAATGAGTTTTCAGTACGGCTGCTAACGCAGCATGGTTAAACCACTAGGAGCTCAAGCTCCTCTAGGGGACGACATATACCAGACATTATCGACCAGTTTGTGTTGATCAAAGGATTTCCGCATGAATAGTCGTACATAGGCCTAAAGCACGGTTGCTTGATAAACACGATAAATTTGATAAATAAAGGAAAGGATGATTTACAGTAGCCTTCACTGTCATGGTGCCTCCCGTGATCACGCCAGCCTCTGGCTGCTAGCTCTGCATTCACGGAACACCCTGGACTCAACACTATTACATACACCTGTTCCTCATCACATAACCCTGGACTTCCCATCATTACGCACACCAGATCCTTATTTCTACAGCTTATAACTGCCCTTCACGGCCTTCTCTTCAAGTAAAAACATTGGAGTGTATTTACTACTACTATTTACAGGCCCCCTGGCCATACACAGTGTTCCTCAATGAGTTTCCAGAATTCTTGTCTAACCTTGTAGTCATGGCAGATAGTATTCTAATTTTTGGCGATTTCAATATTCATATGGAAAAGTCCAATGACCCTCTTCAAAAAGCCTTTGAAGCCATAATTGACTCAATGGGTTTTATCCAAAATGTCTCAGGTCCAACACACTGCCAAAATCATACCTTAAATTTAGTCCTGTCACGAGAAATAGATATTGTAGATCTAATAATTTCCCCCCAAAATCCTAGATTATCGGATCACTGTCTTATTACATTTACCGTTAAAACAAGAAATCCACTTGCTCCGCAAACAATGAGTTTCAAAAGCCGTAATATAAATTCTCGGACTACAAATAGATTTCTTGATATTCTTATAAGCTCGCTCATCAACGACAGATTAAATAATTCCGCAAACAATCTAATTGAGGATCTAAACTCAACACTGCGAAATACTTTAGATACGGTTGCACCACTAAAAACAAAAGAAATACACAACAAGAAACTTGCTCCCTGGTACACAGACAATACTAGAGCACTCAAGCAAGCCTCCAGAAAATTGGAGCGAAAGTGGCGCTCCACAAAGTTGGAAGTATTCAGACTAGACTGGATAGACAGTACACTACAGTACCGAAAAGCACTCATATCTGCTCGATCAGCTTATTTCTCCAACCTGATTGAGGTGAACAAAAACAATCCAAAATTTCTCGTCGATACAGTTGCAAAGTTAACAAAAAAGCAACGCGCAACAAGTGAAGTGGGTCTTCACTTTAGCTGTAATGAATACATGAACTACTTTGATGAAAAGGTCATCAGAATTAGAAAACAAATAACTGATTCCTCCTTAAATAGTTATAGTCCCCAAAATCTCAGTTGTCCTGAGAATATCCTGAACCTCCCTGACCAGGTGTCAATGGGGACACTTGAACTTTTTGATCACGTATCGCTCGACACATTCACTAAATTTGTAATGAGTTCTAAACCCACAAATTGTCAGCTAGACCGGATTCCAACAAAATTACTTAAGGAGCTATTTCCTGTGCTAAGTCAGCCAATGTTGAACATAATAAATTGCTCCCTTTCCTCCGGATGCGTACCAAACTCACTAAAAATAGCGGAAATTAAGCCTCTTCTAAAAAAATTTAATCTGGATCAAGACATGTTAAACAATTATAGGCCAATATCGAACCTCCCGTTCCTATCAAAAATCTTAGAAAAATGTGTTTCCCAACAACTGAATGCCTTCCTGAAGACAAATAACATTTATGAAATGCTCCAGTCCAGTTTCAGACCCCATCATAGTACTGAGACTGCACTCGTGAAGGTAAAAAATGACCTTCTAATGGCCTCAGACAAAGGTTCCGCATCCGTCCTGTTGCTTCTTGATCTTAGTGCTGCTTTTGACACTATTGATCACTCCCTTCTCTTAGAGAGACTGGAAACCCATATTGGGCTATGTGGACATGTTCTAGCCTGGTTTAAATCTTATTTATCTGAAAGATATCAGTTCATATGTGTGAATGGCATATCCTCTGACAAATCAAAGGTATGTTTTGGTGTTCCTCAAGGCTTGGTTCTGGGCCCATTATTGTTCTCACTATATATGCTGCCTCTGGGTGATGTAATCCGGAGTCACAATGTCAATTTTCACTGTTATGCTGATGAAACACATTTCAATGAAGCATGGAGAAGCCCCAAAATATGCTACTTTGGAAGTATGCGTTGCAGATATTAGGTAGTGGATGACAGAGAACTTCTTGCTTTTAAACTCAAGAAAAACAGAAATGCTCGTTTTAGGACCCTAGAAACAAAGAGCTTTGTTGGCAGATCTCACTGTGAACCTCGACGGCTACATGGTCGTATCCCAAAAAACTGTAAGAAACCTCGGCGTTGCCCTTGACCCTGACCTTTCCTTCGATGAACATATAAAACAGGTCTCAAGAGTTGCTTATTTTCATCTTTGAAACATTGCAAAAATCAGAAACTTTCTATCAAAAACTGATGCAGAAAAACTAATCCATCCATGCTTGTTACTGCTAGATTAGATTACTGCAATGCTCTTCTTTCCGGTTACCCTGATAAATCAATAAATAAACTTCAATTAGTGCTGCACACGGCTGCTAGAATCCTAACTAGAACAAAAAAATGTGAACACATTACTCCAGTACTAGCCTCTGTACAATGGCTGTCTGTTAGGGTTAGGGCTGATTTTAAGGTTTTATTGTTAAACTATAAATCAATACATGGAGTTGCTCCTACTGTCATGACTAAAACAAAAGCACTTCAACACAGGAACTTGTGAATCCATTAGACTTTAATGAAAATCATAAAACAATGACAGACATCAAAGCCAGGCCCTTCTGCAGATACACCCAAAGTTCTCAGTCTGGACCATGGCTTTTATACAAAACTTTAACACATCACGCCATCTAACCATCCTATTTGGAAGTCCCCCTGGGGCGGGGTTTACCTCTTGTCCCTTATCTTTCTGGGTGCCCGTAGTTCAGAGCAGTTAATCATGACAAACTCATGGTTCATACTTGGGTCACACCTCCAGTGAAACACAAAGGCAATAAATTTCAGGGTCATTAATGTCTGGACACAGGACGCTGTCCTGCTGAGATATATTGCTGCAGACACCCTAATGACAGGCGTCCGAACAAGATACACACATCATGATGACCATGCACTCTTTTACGAACTCATTGTTGACAAAGCACTCATTGTCTGTGTGTGAATTACATCATTCAAGAACTCATTTTCTGTGTGTATGGATTGCACATTAATAAATTTCATAAAGCGAGTGATTATGCATGCACATTATTATATTCATAGAGCTTGTGATTATATATGCATTTTACAGAAAATTCCCTCACACTACTTACCTCGCTGAAATGATCCAGCCATACATACCTACACGTAACCTTAGATCGCAAGATGCAGGCCTTTTAATATTACCTAGAATTTCTAAACAAACAGCCGGAGGCAGGGCCTTCTCTCATAGAGCTCCACTACTGTGGAATGATCTGCCAATTAAGGTTAGAAATGCAAACTCAGTGAAAACTTTCAAGTGTCTACTAAAGACTCATCTCTACATCAAGGTCTATGATTAAGTGTAGTCTGGCCCAGGGGCGTGAAGGTGACCAGAAAGGCTTGATACTGTCCACCCTTGCTGTCTTGCCAGATGGGCTCTCATCGCCACTGGGATGCCCTCCCTCCAATGCCATTCGGGGGCGGAGTCACTGGCTTGTTGTTGTCTCTCTGTTGCGCACTTGTGCAATTGGGCTGTACTTTGCTGGCAATACTCGGCCCTCTTTCAGGGCAGTTGCAGTTGGTAGGTGTCCCTTTGGTTGATGCTTGGCAATGTGGGTGGATTGATTTCCTGCCTGTTGGGCCCTGTCCGGGGCCTCCCCCAGATAGGGCCACAGTGTCACTGGACCCCCCGTCTCAGCCCCAAGTTCTTACGCTGCTATACTATTGTGCTGGGGAAGCAGGGTTAGTTCTCCTTCTCCACTATAAATCCCTGTAGATATAAGGAATGCATTTTCTAAATTTTCCCTGTCTCCTGCCGTTTTAACCTAGGAGGACATGAGGTCTTGGCCCACACCTGAGGAGTACCAGGCTTGAAAGACCAGTTGCTGTCCCTGTCTAAAGTCCTCCTGGTTGTGTTGCAGATCAAGACGATACCTGACGATTTCAGCTGCCACTGTGCTGACACCTCCCCCCTCCCCCGTGTTGTCCCTGTCCCTGTCCATCTCGTCATGCTTCCAACCTAGACTAAGTTTAAATAGACTCTGGACTCAGCCCACATGCATTTATTAATTATTACAATTTGTACTCCTAATATGTTCACCCGGCACAGCCAGAAGAGGACTGGCCACCCCTCTGAGCCTGGGTCCTCTCTAGGTTTCTTCCTAAATTTCGGCCTCTTAGGGAGTTTTTCCTAGCCACTGTAATTCAACACTACTGTTGTTTGCTCCTTGGGGTTTAAGGCCGGGTGTTTTGTAAAAGCACTTTGTGACAACTGCTGATGTAAAAAG
>JACXGI010004953.1:0-43467 GCA_016801175.1 Esox masquinongy
ATATAGATATATATGTATATATATATATATATATGTATATATATATATAAACAGACCAAGCACAAGCAATTCCAATTTTAGCTGAAGACCTATCCAGGTTTTTTATTTTCAATTACATTACCATCTATAAGCAGGGGAACATTTTTGGAATGTATATTTTTTTACGTAAACTTGGACCCAGCCAAGTACACGTCCGAAGTCTGTCCAGGATGCAATGAATGCGACATGAGGCCAAATGAGGAAGACAGGGCTGACTAGCATTGCTATAAACACTATCTATTTTTACCAATTGGTGGATATCCTACATACATTAATTTAGTACAAATTTTTTGTATTACAGTACTGGAATTACTGTAGTTTCATTTTAGGAATTTTCTAATTAGTCAGTACAAAAAATGGCAAAAATGAAAAAACAGAAAAAATGAAGCACGTTGAAGCATATTGCAGCATTTCTGATACACTGCTGCAGTCCAATACTGCAGTACATTCTATACAGTAAGGAGATGCCATTATACAGACTATTACTGCAGGGATGTGTCGTCTGATCACCGGGCCAACGTGAAATGGCTCGCAGTTGGCAGACTACACCCAAATACACATCCACCTGGCTGCCTCTGCCCACTATCAGCAGAGATTAAAGGCAGGACAGGACCTAAGCGCACTCCTCCACCGACACCCACCATGCCAGGAATTACAAGAGGATCTCCCTAGCACAGGATGTCTGAGGACCCAGGGCGGTGCCGTCCCAAATGGTTCTAGCCAATAATGTGTTCATCTTTTAGGTCAACTCAGAAAATGAAAGATGTAATAGAGATATCTTTATTACATACACAATAAAGCATGCATAATAAAGCACACGACTATATACAGTTGTGCTCAAAGGTTTGCATACCCTTGGTGAATAGGTAATATATGTACCATTTGTAAAGAAAACATGAGTGAGCTAGCAAAACACATTTCTTTTATTTCTTATGGAATTCATATTCAACTGTAGGTTATAATAAATGGCACAATCATAAAACAAAACATGGCAACAAAGAAAAAAATGAATAGACCCCTGTTCAAAAGTCTGCATACCCTTAGTTCTTAATACTGTGTATTGCCCCCTTTAGCATCAATGACAGCATGCAGTCTTTTGTAATAGTTGTCTATGCGGCCCCAAATTCTTGCAAGTGGTATAGCTGCCATTTGTCTTGGCAAAATGCCTCCAGGTCATGCAAAGTCTTTGGTCATCTTGCATGAACCGCACGTTTGAGATCTCCCCAGAGTGGCTCGATGATATTAAGGTCAGGAGACTGTGATGGTCACTCTAGAACCTTCAACTTTTTCTGCTGTAACCACTGGAGGGTCAACTTGGCCTTCTGCTTAGGGTCACTGTCGTGCTGGAAAGTCCAAGAGCGTCCCATGCGCAGCTTTCATGCTGAAGAATGCAAATTGTTTGCTAGTATTTTCTGATAACATGCTGCATTCATCTTGCCATTGATTTTCACAAGATTCCCCGTGCCTTTAGAGCTCACACACCACAAAAACATCAGTGAGCCACCAACATGCATCACAGTGGGAATGGTATCTGTTCACTATAGGCCTTGTTGACCCCTCTCCAAACATAGAGCTTATGGTTGTGACCATAAAGCTCTATTTTGGTCTCGTCACTCCAAATTACAGTGTGCCAGAAGCTGTGAGGCGTGTCAAGATGTTGTCAGGCATGTTGTAACCGGGTGTTTTGTGGCATTGGCGCAGTAAAGGCTTCTTTCTGGCAACTCGACCATGCAGCTCATTTTTGTATCGTCATATTGTGCTCCTTGAAACAACCACACCGTCTTTTTCCAGAGCAGCCTGTATTTCTCCAGAGGTTGCCTGTGGGTTTGTATCCCGAACAATTCGTCTGGCAGTTTTGGCTGAAATCTTTCTTGGTCTACCTGACCTTGGCTTGGTATCAAGAGATCCCCGAGTGTTCTACTTCTTAATAAGTGATTGAACAGTACTCACTGGCATTTGCAAGTCTTTGGATATCTTTTTATATCCTTTTCCATCTATTTAAGTTCCATTACCTTGATATGCAGGTCTTTTGACAGTTCTTTTCTGCTCCCCATGGCTCAGTATCTAGCCTGCTCAGTGCATCCACGTGAGAGCTAACAAACTCATTGACTATTTATACACAGACAGTAACTGCAATTTAAAAAGCAACAGGTGTGGGAAATTCACCTTTAATTCCCATTGTCACCTTGTGTGTCTGCAACAAGACCAAACATTCAAGGGTATGTAAACTTTTGATCAGGGCCATTTGGGTGATTTCTGTTATCATTATGATTTAAAAAGGAACCAAGCAACTATGTGATAATAAATGGCTTCATATGATCACTATCCTTTAATAAAAGACAGTTTTTTTTGCATGATCAGCCATTTTTTCAAAATCAATGCCAAAATTTCACAATTTTTGCCAGGGAACGCAAACTTATGAGCACAACTGATATATATATATATATCAGTTATAGGTGATTACCTGAACCAAATCTAATTTAACAAGGAAAAGTATAAAAACCACTGCTGTGGTCATCACTATCCTCTTGCAATAGGACCAGCTGGATGGCAAAAACCTCAAACGTAATTTGAATAAAAGATAACTATTCAGCATGACAAAAGAGTTGAAAAGAAAAGCTTTGAGTGAGGAAAAGAAGAGTTCAATTCTGGCTTTACTGGCAGAGGGATACAGTGAGCGTCACGTTGCTTCCATCCTGAAAATTTCAAAGACAGCGGTTCATAAGAACAAGGTCAAGCAACAGACATTGGGGACAACAAAGCTTCAGACTGGCAGAGGGCAAAAACAACTGTCCACTGACCGAGATGACCGTCAACTCATTCGAATGTCACTCAACAACCGTAGGATGACATCAAGTTATCTACAACAAGAATGGCAAACAGCAGCTGGGGTGAAGTGCATGGCGAGGAGGTTCAAAACAGGCTCCTAGGGGCAGGGCTGATGTCGTGCAAAGCTAGAAAAAAGCCTTTCATCAATGAGAAGCAAAGAAGAGCCAGGCTGAAGTTTGCAAAAGACCATAAGGATTGGACCGTAGAGGATTGGAGTAAGGTCATCTTCTCTGACGAGAATGGTCTAATGTTTAGATGGTTAGACGGAGACCTGGAGAGGCCTACAAGCCACAGTGTCTCACACCTACTATGAAATTTGGTTGAGGATCAGTGATGATTTGGGGATGCTTCAGCAAGGCTGGAATTGGCAGATTTGTCTTTGTGAAGGATGCATGAATCAAGCCAAGTACAAGGTTATCCTGGTAGAACACCTGCTTCCTTCTGCTCTGACAATGTTCCCCAACTCTGAGAATTGGTTTTTCCAGCAGGACAATCAAGGTGTGGATGGAGGACCACCAGGTCAAGACCCTGTCATGGCCAGCCCAATCTCCAGACCTGAACCCCATTGAAAACCTCTGGAATTTGATCAAGAGGAAGATGGATGGTCACGACCATCAAACAAAGCCGAGTTACTTTAATTTTTGTGCCAGGAGTGGCATAAAGTCACTTATTTATTTGTTTTCTACAAATAAATACTCTGACAATATTTTCATTTGGAATTTGGGAGTAATGTTGTCAGTAGTTTATAGAATAAAACAAAAATGTTCATTTTACTCAAACACATACCTATGCATAGTAAAACCAAAGAAACTGATCATTTTGCAGTGGTCTCTTATTTTTTTCTAGAGCTGTATATATACAGCTCCGGAAAAAATTAAGAGGAAAAAGTTGAAAAGGAAAGTTTTGAATGAGGAACAGAAGCGTTCAGTTTGCAGTGGTCTCTTCATTTTATTATTTTAAATGTGTTATGGTCTGAGGTTGGACTTTTTGGCCATAATTCCAAAAGATATGTTTGGCGCAAAAACTACACTGCACATCACCCAAAGAACACCATACCCACAGTGAAGTATGGTGGTGGCAGAATCATGTTTTGGGGTTGTTTTTCTTCAGCTGGAACCGGGGCCTTAGTCAGGGTGGAGGGAATTATGAACAGTTCCAAATACCAGGCAATTTTGGCACAAAACCTTCAGGTGTCCATTAGAAAGTTGAAGATGAAGAGGAAGTTCCCCTTTCAGCATGACAACGAGCCAAAGCACACATCCAAATCCACAAAAGCATGGCTTCACCAGAAGAAGATTAACGTTTTGCAATGGCCCAGCCAGAGCCTAGACCTGAATCTAATTGAACTAATTAGATTCAGATCACCCCATTAATCTGTGGGGTGATCTGAAGAGGGCTGTGCACAGGAGATGTCCTCGCAATCTGACAGATATGGAGCGCTTTTGCAAAGAAGAGTGGGCAAATATTGCCACGTCAAGATGTGCCATGCTAATAGACTCCTACCCAAAAAGACTGAGTGCTGTAATAAAATCAAAAGGTGCTTCAACAAAGTATTAGTTTAAGGGTGTGCACACTTATGCAACCAGGTTATTATGAGTTTTTTTTTTTTTCCCCTCAAAGATTTCAGTTTGTTTTTCAATCCTTCAATTTTTCACGTTATAGGTCACATTAAAGGTGGAAAAAGTTCTGACATGATTTATCTTTGTCTCATTCTTTTACATCACAAGAACCTGGCATTTTAACAGGGTGTAGACTTTTTACAGTGTGTAGACTTTTTAACAGTGTGTAGACTTTTTATATCCACTGTATACTGTATATATAAATAATCTACTGCTAACCAACGCATAACTTTGGAGAGTACTACACTACCATACTGTAGATTTCACATAGGCAACATCAATGTCTCCTCCTAATCTCTACTGGTGTGAATGTGTAAAACTGTGTGTGAGCCTATATCAGCTTAGGTTAGTCCTGTGTAAGAAAAGCTGCTCTGCTTTATTGATGCATTGCAAGGCAACTAATCGTTAGTCAATTTCCTTGTTAATTAAATCCTCTCTTTCCCCTCCCCAATGTTACCAGTGTAACATTTTATCTCTTTACCATAATCTGCGTTTACCCTTACGGCGGCAGGATATTTTACACGTTTTAATAATAAATCCTCTTTGTGATAAACAGTGATAGCTCAGTCAATGAGAATATTTCTCTAGTCTGGTAATTTAAATAACCTTAATAATTTCAGATTATAATTTTTTAATTAACTACTATTTATCCTCATTTTGCTACATAGTTTCCCTCTGATGTGTGTGTAGGTGGCATCCTCTTGACCGTAGAACGAAAATACATCCATATTTTATAATCCATAACGACCAAATAGAAGAGACACTTTTTCTACATTACTGTGGTTGTTTGATAAAGCTCTTAAATAGAAATCATAGAGAGAAACAGAGCCTTCCATGCCGTTTAAGTCTCCCACGTGCAGTTACTGAAAAGCAAGCTTTGCCGAGAAGGCTGACAAGTTCACCACCTCTCCCTGACTACCAGCCTCCCAGTCTGTGATCACAAGGGGAAGTGACATGTGCTTCGTTCAAGATTTCAGACCCTCACAATAACTAGAGCAAGGGCAAGGCAACGCTTTAGATGGAACAAACCTGCAGGCAGCCTTTTCTGGTTTGGTGAACAACAATTTGTTCAACACAGCATAAAGAGATGAAACGACGGCTTAGTCTAAAATATATTTCTGGGTTGTCGGGTGAAGCACAATGCTTCACAGTGACCAGTGTTCCACCATCATATCATCTGATGTTTGTTCTTAAATGTATACACCCAGGAGGCTTTTATCATCAATAACATGTAATACTTATTCGTACACAGGCAAACATGGGCATGCGTGTGTGTGTGTGTGTGTGTGTGTGTGTGTGCGCGTGTGTGTATGCATTACTGTGTGTGTGAGAGTGTGTGTGCTTTGGGGTGTGTGAATACCAGCACAAAGACAGGCAGCATCAAACCGTTTAAAAGCTCCAAATGAAAGGTGTGCTGTCCACTTGGAATATGAATAAATAATTATGTGATATGAAAAAAGTCAGGCAGAATTTAAACTACATTGAGCTGTATTTATTCCCTTGGGGAGAGAGGTTGGGGTGGATATGTTTGGAATAGAAAGTCTCTCTGAAAGTCTATTTCCTACTTTGGGCCAACTCAGTGCAATTTTCAAGAAGAAATCAGCACTTATGACTTACGGGCAATTTTCTGCACTGGGACTTTCATTGCAAAGAATCCACAGAGCTAGGTGGATCTTTTGATGTTGGTCTACTTGATCCAAATAAAATACATAGAAGACCATGAGTACCTGAGTGCACATTATTAGTCAAAATGGGCCACCGTGAACCTAAGAACCAACAATATATGTATGTATGTATGTGTGTGTATATGTGTCTGTATATATGTGTGTGTATATATATACTCATGGGTGACAAATTTAAGGAAAAACCTGAATAAACGAGCCACTCTGTGATGCTGTCTGGGGCATTTTCCTAGCATGGGTACACTTGTCTCCTTAGAGTATAATGGTGCGAATGTGCCCTCAACTGCTGCATGATGGCTGGAAAGTTCCGGAACCTTCCAAGGACAGTCAGCAGGGCTAGCCCCGCCCCTCCTCAGCTGCATCCAATCAGGACCTAGTCTGCGGAGGCATAAAGAGGCTCCCAGCCATGCTGTTCTCACTGCCGTGGGACCCCAGAGAAACCTGAGCCCAGGAGGGAGAAGGACACCAGGCTGTGCAGCAGGGTGGAGAGGCCACAGACTTTGACCTCCGGGGCCCATCCCTCCTAATCCGCCATGGGAGATCACCCCCCAGAGATGACTCTGCCTGCATGTCACAGCAGTTGGTCTGTTTATTTTTTCCTTCACCCCCTTCCCTAACACTTCTGGTTTTCTTAATAAAACACCCTCAAAGGCCTTGAACACATCCTCTGTGTCCCTTCTCTGTGGCTCGCCACCTTACAATATATACTATACCAAAGTTAAAGTTTTAGACACACCTACTTATTCAAGGGTATTTCTTTATTTTTACTATTTTCCACCTTGCAGAATAATAGTGAAGCCTTAGTCAATGTACTCATTAAACTTGAATAAAGTCAGTCCAGCTCCTGCCCAGCTGTAAACCACCGGGCACTATTAAAGGAGACATAAAGAGGCTCCCTGAGAAAACGCAGGGGGAATAGCTGGAGAAGAACCCAAAGCCATAAGAAAATGTGTGCAGAGAAGTTTTTGGAGCCGGACAAGCGAAAGCAGCAGAAACAGAGGGCAGTGAGCGGGCATCCCCAAGCCATGGTGCCCTCACGGTCATTAGGGCTCAGCGAAACGGAGGCCCAGGAGGTAGAAAGACAGGAACAGAGAAGGATTCGAGAGGCTGCTGTGATGTCAACTTTTAGAGCCCATTCCTCCCAAATCGCCACCGGGTGACCACCACAGAGACAATCATGTTTTCACATCACAGCGGTTTGTTTTCTGCTGATTACTCCCTCTGCTCCTCTCCTTCTATTTCTCATTTCTTTTATACAATGCATTCCAGCACCCTAAACACATCCTGTGTCAGTTTCCTGTGTCTCTCCATATTAATATATATTAATAAAATATTGTAAAATCTTTTCCTTAACAGACATGGATGAAGATTGGGATTATACGTAGCAGTTTTACAGATTCTCCTTGAGCATAGTGTACCTTGCACCGGAGAGCTACGTAAGCTATATTAATGCTAACCAGCTGTCTTGATATTGCCATGATAAAGGCAGGTTAGCTAAAGTGTTTAGCCAAGTAACATTAGCCTCATCCAGTTAAACAACAAACACATAACATGTTACCAGTGTTGCAGCCCCTTACTTTGGCGTCACCTAAATTACACAGATTGAAATAAATATAAAAAAATATTACACCAGAAGATTTCACTTTGAGTCATCAGGTATGTCAACAGGGCCCCCAGCACCAACAGAATCTTGCTTAGGGCCCCCAAAAGTCTAGAGCTTGCCTTGCACTTCAACTAGTGCTCATCTAGCTCTCAAAGAAAATTAGATGCATTGCATCACCTGCGTTTGAAGGCAAACCAAAGGCAAAGCACATTACCATAACAGCAGGATATCCATGATCTACCTTCACGATAGTTGCATTATGAGCTTCATTCCTTACCCCCCACAGAGACTGGTAGGCAGGACACATCGCCTCATGAAAACAAGAGTCGTTGTAAATCCATCTGCTTTCACTACATAAACAAATAAATTGTGGAAGCATAAATTTAAGAACAAGAGAGCAAGGTATCAGAGCCAGAGGTCTAAAAGGAGTGTTTTCCATCCAGGGTAAAACTGTTTCTTGAAAATCACTTGTGCAATGCAAAGGTTGAATAATATTGTTGATAGCTTAGAGGCCAATGACACACAGCCAAACAATCAAGACTTCTTTGTTGTCCACATTCTCATTAGCTGAAACTGGTTTGAGATACTGAGTCTGTCTTGGCACATTTCGCTGCCCGTTTCAAAAGCATAGCCATTAGAATCACTGCAAATAATAGCCTGGAGGACACTTACAGCCTGGAGAACACTTCATGCTTGGACTTTCCACAGGTCATTTTCATATTGTACATCTCGGCGTAGCCATTATCTAAACGTCCCATATCACTGAGCATCTAGAACTCAAATAGACCCTCGATCTTTCTATCTTTCGGGATGCAAAGCACTGCAAGCCAACTCAACAGAAGACAAAACGCTGTAAACTTTAAATGAATGAACCATCATTAAGTATGTAACCTTCATTCTACTGAAGGTCAGGTCCCCTCCCCTACAGTTCATCAAGTAATTATCTAACCGTGTGTGTGTCAACCCCCGCCCCCAAAAAACACACAGACACACACACACTAAGCTGCCCTATCTCTAGCCCTTCAGCAGGGCAATCAAAACAACCACAGTCCATCAGAGACATCCTCATGATCCTCAGAATAATTCCACCACTAAGAATAAATGAATAATTTACCAGGCCCGTCTTAAACATTCAGAGTGGATTTCACAGCCATGTTACGTATTCTTATTTCCCTCGTCTTGGACTGAAACACCTTTCAAGCAGGAGTGCTGAATGCCAGTTAGTTAGCTATGAGATCTCACTCTCCTTCCCCCTCACTTTCTTTCTTACTATCTCTCTTCCCTCTCTCTTTTTCTCCCACCTATCCTCATCTCTCTCCCCATCTCTCTCTCTCCCTCTCCTGCTCTTTTTTCTGGTAAACCATATTTGACAAAACCTCATAACCCTAGTCTTGTTCCCCTGCTTAATTTTGCGTAGTCACGAAGCAGAGGGGAAAGGTTGCTTTTTGTTTGTAAGACAAAGTATCACAAAGCCTTGAACAGCGGCAGTTAGAGCAGAATTGATTTAACACAGACCTACACCTTTAGACTCTGCATCGATTCAATTCTCTTTGGATCTCGGCTGACATCACAGTCAACAAACACAAACAAACAGGCTTGGTGGCAATGTTGTTGTTGACCTTGGGATGGATATATTACATTCACCCAGTAATAATGTTCTGACCTTTATTACTCTTTGAACCTTTAAATCCAATCAGATTTAACATAAACAAATATAACCTTCGACAGGGACAAAGCAATGCACCGGTTGTTGTCAATCAATCATGGAGGTCTATTTGAGACTTTAAGAATTTTTTAAACGTCTATTGTTTAATCCAGGAGCGAGTGCCTATTGGCTGATGGGAAATTTCTTTTCTTTTTCGGCTTCAGACCAAAACCCTACTTCTAATTTGTTTTTAAATATATTTGTTTTTGTTTTAATTTGTATATATCAAGTTTTTTTTACTATGGGCTACAAACACCTGTTGTAAGAAAGTGGGCAAAGTGGGACTGAAATTATAGAATTATCATCAACAGTTTCACTTTTCATTCTATTTGGCACAAACTTAGTATTATTTTATTTAAAAGGTGCCATTTGTAAGATTTCCAAATGCAGAAAAAAATCTCATTACAGTGGAAAGGTTATTAGGAAAATATGTTGTTTGAAATGGAGTACATCCCGATGATTTTCTGTTGTTTATTTCTGTTCTCTCTTATTGCGTTGCTAGGCTTGAAGAAATTGGGATAAACTTTCAAGCGATGGAAGAACACACAGGGTGAAATGGACCTGATGTATCCTTTAGGAAGCTCTCCATAAGTAGCAAACTAGCAACCTAATACTAGCAGCAAGATAGTGAGATGAAATGGGAATTCTGAAGCACACATCATATAAGGCAAGATAAAATGCTCCTTCGCTAAACATAGGAAGCTCTGCCCTTCGCCACTATTAAACCCATAGCTTTTCAAAAAGCATGTGTTCGCTCGGTTATCTTTACCACAGGCAGAATAGACTATAAACCAGTAATTCCAAACCAAACTTTTGGAATTAGATAGATTGTTGTTACATAGTTTGCTAAAGCTATCTAGACTCAATATTTTGTTTGTATGATTTCGCTTGTAGACTTCAGAGGGATGAATTTACCAATGTCTCCTTTTATGTCAAATACAGGTATGGATTTTAGTAGCTTATATCTTTTAGAGACAATATGTTTGTGTTTAATAGGCAAACTAACAAATTTGGTAATTTGTAGATATATGCATGTGGTGAACTACCTTTTCAAAGTAAAAGTAACTTTAGGTTAGTTTAACTTGTTTCAGTGCAAAGTATTTTGGAGCTTGGTAAACTCTATTTTTAGGTAGTTTCAACAGTAATCATTCCTGACCCCAGGTTACACAAGATGTATTCAAGAATCGACATTAATACCACTTTCCTCATGTGAGACCACACACACACACACACACACACACACACACACACACACACACACACACACAAACACTTGAAGGATGGCCACCACTGAAGCACTCTGTCATTAAGTTGAAGGCTGTGGATTTATACTCTGAGGCATGATGGAGTTCACTGTATCCAAATTGCCCTCCTTTTATCCCCTGACAGTTCATGTAGACCTGTACAGATAAATATTATCTCAGAGGAACAAAGCTTCCCTTGTTATTAATGATTATAGTTCCTTTTCAAAACAGACAGTACTGAATGTCATTCAAACATGTTTAGACATCTAACTTGTTCTGTATGGAAATACTACGGGGCATTCTGAGAAATGATTGCATGATAACAAAAAAGTTAACTGCTGAATAATTTAAAGAAAAAATCCACTGTAAAACATTATTTTGCGTCTTTATCAGTCTACCTACATACGTTGGAGCAATTGGAGGGGTTTTAGACATAATTATACGCCATCATTTTTAGAATTTCATGCTGGGAAAGTTCAACTAATGATGTCAGTGGTTGATAGAGTCTGCCGATGATCTAAAAATGCATTGTTTTTATAGCAATTATTGTTGCCTTTGGATTTTGCCGATTCCTCAATCACACCAGTAGATATGGTTGTCCTCGTTCAATAGAGCCATTGGAGAAGAGCTGGACATCGCTGTGCATTCTGGATATTGTGCTTTGTGCACAACCAGCAAGTGAAGAAATGTAAATGAAGTATGATATTTCAATAGTAATTCTATTTAAAACACACCACATCCGTAGGATCTGTTACATTTTGGATTCGGGAAGATATGACATAAATTTGGAACAACATTATTACCATTTATGTCCGTTTTTTCAAAGGTTGTATCATATCAAACAAAAACTGGTGATTTAGCACAAAACTGGATGAAGTAGCACACAAAAAGTGGGGACCCATTTTGGCTCAGGAGCATCATAAGCACCGCTTTCATAACTGCTGGCTTTAATTATACAAAACCTCCACAGAGCATCTTTAATGGAGCATAAATATGGAAATTGGTGCAACTCTTAAACTGTCAAATAAACTGATAAATCATCTGTTAGAAATGACAGAAATATGCTGTACTACCGAGATAAAACAACTAGCACTGCAAATGGGACTTCTTATCATGTGCCGTACTGTCGCAGAACTGTCCTCACATTTCCGCGTAGTATGTAAATTTTCACTGTGGCTGGTTTCCCAAATACAGAAACAAGTAGCTGAAATGACAGTCCTTTAAGCTGGATTTTGGGCCCCACATCTCCATACAAATTGACTGAATTTTTCATCAAGAATGAATTCAAAAACTGCAGATGCCTCCTCTGGCTCAGACACTGGAGTCTTAAGCAGAGAAAATTGATTAATGGGGGAATGAATACAGACAATGATTACAATGTGTATCTCCTAATAATTTATACAGTTTAAAACGATCATTTGGATGGTTTATGTCCCTACATTCTTTCCCCATTCATCTGTTTCTTTTTTAACATTTATCTTCCTTCTCCTCTCATCCCATCATCCCTCCATCCAATGTCAAGCGTGTAAATAATTCAATTACCAATAGTTTGCAGCCCATTGCGGCTCATTTAGCAGCTACACTCTTAGGGATCAATCTTCTCTTCCTGAGCGCTTGCGAAGGAACTGAGGGACGGAGGGAGACACATTTGGCTGGTGATTGTGTTCCTGTTCTGTTCAGCTAGCGGCCTGGTGCCATTCACCTTCCCACTCCGGCTCTGTTCTTCCTCTCTCCCATTCTCTCCTCTCTATTTCTCTGTCTTTCGATATGTACCTCTCTCCCTCTCTCTTCCTCTGTCTCTCTCCTCTGTCTCGGTCTTTCAGTCTGTACTCCTCTCTCAATCTGTCTTCCTCCAGCACACTGTTGTCTCTCTATCTCCCAATTTGTACCCTTCTCACTCTCTCTTTTTATCTGGCTGTATTGTATCTCCATCTCTATTCAATTCAATTTGCTTATTGGAAGGATGTATACATTTACATATTGCCAATGCACACACTGGGAGGGGGTACCAATTAAATTTACAAGATAAGAAATGATTTTAACATTATTAAATTAATAATTATAATCAAGATTGTCCACAGGACAACTAGTAGAATAACAATCAGGACAAGAAAAAACAAACATTACAATACGAAATAAGTTTGTAAGAAGCGTTGCTGTGGTGGTCTAGTTTCTCCTGGTCTTGCCCTCCCTCTACTACACATAGCCATTTCTCTAGCTGTCTCTTTCTCTCGCTCTCCTTCTGCATACCTCTACCTCTTCTCCTTCTTCTTCCCCATCCTCTCTATTCCTCTTTCTCTTACTCTGCCTCATTCTCTGTCTCTCACAGACACTCTCTCCCCACCTCATCTAGACAGAAAAGCATCAAGACGCGATGGAGGAACCAGGTTCAAATTACACAATGTTAATAAAACCCTTACGAGAAAAATGTTTAACAAACTAATTGGACTGAATTAGATGAAATAATCCAACAGTCCTTCCATGCAAAATGATCCAGTTGCCCTATAGCCAACCTAAAACTGTTTGCCTGGAAGATTCACAAATGTCAAATCCTAAAACATGCTAGTAACTGTCAGAACCACCATTAGGGCCGAACAGAGAATGCAAATTCAGAGTAAACACAACATGGCAAAATCATCTGTCAGAACGCAAATGCACTGTGTTGGCAGTAATCCTACGTATGTGTGTTTGGGTAGTTTCGTTAGCTAACGTTGTCAGAAGGGAAGGCAGGGTGTAATGTGATGCTGTGATGAGACGGCTTTGTCTGCCCTGATCACTGCCAGTGTTACTGCGTCACACTATGACAATCCAGGAAATGAGGGCTTTGTTGCTTTGGTAAAACCCCTTCAGGAGACATGCTTAGATATGCACCAATGCAGATGTCTGTGCCAGCCACCCTTACAGCTCCTGAATTCTCCCGGCTACATCTCCTCCCCGCTACCTCCTCCTCCTGGCAAGTCCTCCCTACACCTCCGTGGTTCTACCCCACCTGCTCCTGTCTTCCCCCCACACCTTCGGAGCGCCCACTGATTGCCACTGCCTTCTCCTCCACCACACATCCCCTCCATCCTGCCTTCTCTCCCCTATACCTCGTTCCTCCTGCCTTCTTCTTCCTACACCTCCTCCCTACAGCCCCTGGCTTCTCCATACACATCCTCCGCACACCTGTCTTTTCCCCACAATGCCTCCCTTTACCTCTTCCCAAAATCTTCTCCCTCTTCCCTAAACCTCCTCTTAAACCCTCCTCCCTATTCCCTCCTGCCTACACCTCCCTGCTGAATTTTTCTACCTAAGTCTCCATGCACCTCCTCCTAACACCTTCTCCCTAAACCTCTTATATTCAAAAAAGCACAGAGCCTGTTGCTCAGTTCTCACATCTGCACTAACTAAACCATGTCAATTCCTTGTGGGGGTCTGTGCTGTTCCCAACATAATAAGCAGTACTTCACTTGGGAAAAAATACTCCAGGTGTAAGAGCTGTCTTTCTCTCAGTATTTGCAACTTTGCACCAGCTACCGTTACCGTTTATTTTCTAAACAATTGTGCTTCCAATGGTGTCAACTTCATTTCTCAACAGGGCCGAGCTATGTAAATCTATCTTGAATTGGCTATCTATTTTTGATTCTATGTTGTTGCCAGGTAAGTATGACTGAGAACACATTCTCATTTTCAGCAACAACCTTGAAGTAATTATGACTAACTGTCTTGTTTTCTCTTTGCCCGGCTCAGGGATTTGATCAAGCAACCTTTCTGTTATTGGTTCTAGCTTTAACTGCTAGTCCAGTCACTATTTCAGAGAATAAGGACATACCTGCTTCTGAAATCATGTCTTTCTTTCTTTCTTTCTTTCCCCCTCTCCACCTATCTATCCTCTCTGTCTTTCTTTTCTCTTTCTCTGTTTCTTTCTCTCTCCTCCAGCCCACTCACACTGGCACACACATGCTGTATGGGAACAAGCATGCACGGGGGATATCAGTTGTGTGCTCCTCAATCCCCGTCTCCTTTTGTAGGAAAGGTTCAGAGAGTATTGACCTGGGAAGCAGACAAGGAGGGGCATACAGGTAGAGACATATTCACAATTTCCCACAACTTGGAACAAAGCATCTTAATCTCAAAGTCTACTGAAATTCGTAAGTTGGACCAGTTAAACTGTGGAAAGTGGAATTGCAATGTGAAGTGAAGGTGTATCTACTTTGTCCATAACACCCTGTTGGCAGCCCTGAAAGACCAAATATGAATAATTATCACAATTAGAAGATTGGGGCCAAAGCCACGCCACGATTATCCTCAAGCCTACATGAAACGATATCTAAACCAGTTGCTAAAGACGTGTTCTTGTAGTATAATTATTTTTTAACTGGATCCTTCATTATCAAATAATGGTCCAGAAGATATTACTCTTCTTCACAGGTTTGAGGTCCCCCACAAGACAAGATAATGCAGCCCTTAATGCAATGGTGGACACATCAAGGGCCGGACAGACTGCTTCCAGGGGCCCTCTGCGGCCCGTGGTCCTTGCAATGAAGAACATAGGTATAAATTATTGTTTAAACAAGTTTCAAAGATTTTCAGTGAAAATGTCACCTTTAAATGGTATGTTAATAATGTTTGTCAGTATCTGTGGCTGGGCGTTTTTTCAAAAATCAAAAAAAAATTTGTTTAAAAATCAGTGATCAGTAGTCAAAGGGAAAATGACCTGGCCAATCAGCAGTCTACGGAAGAATACGCTGACCAATCAGGAGTTTACAGAATGATGAGCTAACCAATCAGCATTCTAACTCATGTCATTATGTGTCGCCTGATTCCATTTTGTTTGTGCTCCCTGTCACAATGCGGCATGGGTAGCAGGACACAGAGGATTCAAGAAGCAAAAGTGATTTAATTGAGAAACACTCACAAGCAGCACATCCGTAGACATGTGAACAACGACCAACAGGAAACGCAGGGGCAGGAGGAACTTCAATAGGGACTAAACAAGGTGTTAACAAGACACAGGTGGAGGCAATAGACTAATGAGACTGAACATAGAAACAGGAAAACTGTTTCTATGCCCCCCCACCTTTTTCTTTTACTGTGTTCAGTAGAATCTTGTGAACCAGGCAATATAAGCCATTACGGTAAACACATGTATAAATGTATAATTTGCAGTATTTTTGGGGAGGTGGGGTGCCTTAATGAGACAGACGTCACTAAGACATCAGTAAATATCGAACCGTTTGTGATACATGTGGTACACATAAATCAAATGGGAGAGCAAGGGGAATTTTCCGCTCAGACACACAGCCTAAATATGAGCTGAAATGGTCTGGAGTAGTCAGTGGCGGTTATCTTGTCACATAGAATCATCATGACCAGCTCAAACAAGTGCATAATATGTTAAATTTTGTGCCTTGGAACTGTATTAATTAGCATAGTTAATTAAAACATGGTGGAAGGTCACCCATTTCATTCACGTTATAAGTAATTAAATCAATCTGGAATCACTTGTCAGTTTTTCTGCCTAAACAGCAATAACCAAAAGGCCAGAAACAAGAACTGGTAATGGTGTCTTTTTCTAGAAAGTTCTGGAAATCCTATTTCCGGAAAAAAAATTGTAAATTGTTGAGATGTATTCACTTCAGAGGACGCAAATTCCCATAAGTGGTCTAAATATTATGAGAGAAAACATTTTAAAAACATGGAACAGTAGGGGAAAAGGGCTTAAGGAGTCAATTTTTTTTCTTTTTTTACATATAAAAGGGGTAATCTACTCCCAAAATCACAAGCCTAGGAAACTTGGTGAAAGGCAGTGTTCTATTAGTATTTTTTGCTATGATTTTACATTTAAATGGTCATGTATAACATCTAAAAACAGGAAATACAGATTTGGTGATCACAGACAATTAATTACACTTAAAAACAATTTCTTGCACTCCATATCATCCTGATACAGTTGTATGTATTTGCTGTATACATTACCTTTAGTTTGCTTTGGACCATACTGTACATTGAAAAACTGTTATGGTTTTGCATTTGTATTTTACCTAGTTAATGTTTTTTTACTTGGACTGATGACCTCATCAACTTTATGGACTTGGAGGAAATAACATGGATGCGTTTGGGGAATGTAAAGCAGATGCCTAATTTTGAATGATGGTGTCAACGCACATCTATAAATGTACAGTATTCCCAAGAAACACACCTTATACAGTAAATCATCTTTTTATCAACCTAATGCAATTTTGAGGGTGGTTGTTCTAATGTTTTATCGTAAATGTAGTTTAGCTGTTTTGCTCTGAAAACATAGTAAAACTAAAGTCAGAAAACAGATCATTTTCTTATTTCTTATAATTGTAGAGTGCACTGTGACATTTGAGAACTGTTAGGCATTTTGTATAAAAGACCTTAGATTCCAACTTAAACAGCAGCCTAAAAAAAGTATTTGTGAAGTTCTGTTGCGAAACAGTTATTGACTTGAATTCAGTACACTTAGATCATGAAAACGGCAGCTGCAGTAGCACTGCCTGTCTTTACCCTAGTGTGTAAAAATCCACTAAGTGCAGTTTGTAACAGCAATTTTGAAGGAAAATTGTTCCTACAAATGCATAATTGGTGCTAGAGAAAGCATGGGCAAACACATTCCCAGCTAAGTTAGCTAAGCAAAATAATATTTACAATGCCATGACTAAATACCCTTGAGTCAACTCCCCACAATGATATTGATAATAGGACATTCATTCCATTTAGCTAATGGTTTTGTTGTTGTTAAGGTAGAAAGAATTAAGCTACCGGGCTATGAAAAACATCAGTGTTGTTTATCAGCTTAATCTTACATTCAAAATATGAGAAAATTCTAACCTTTCATTGAGATAAAATTCTTCAAGGGAAAAACACATTTTTCAAAAAATATGTTTTTTTACAAATACATTTTTCTTAAAAACCTATTGGCACCCAAAGAAATTCTCATTAACGAAATCAAAATAATGCATCATTCCATTGAGCCAAAACTTTATAAAAGCACCTTTTGCAGCGATCACAGCTTTAAGTCTTCTTTTTTATTATGCATTATAATTATTTGGTTGCCTGTATCTCTCCTATTTTCTATTTCACACTTGTAGAAGGGGTATTATGCATGTGTGAATTGTAAATGTGTTTTTAGCTATCCTCACAGATATTATTTACAGCGACCCTGGGGCAGTTGAGGTCTTCTGCATTGCTAAAGGCCAAAACTAGGTGCGTCTGTATCGGTTTTGCACATCTGGTTAGGGGGATTTTCTTCCATTCTTCCCTGCAGATTTTCTCAAGCACTGTCAAGTTTGACGGGGAGCGTTGATGAACAGCAATCTTCCAGATTCTATCCAGATTCTCAGTGGGATTCCAGTGTAGGCTTTGGCCGGGCAACTCAAGGACTTTCACATTCTTGCTCTGAGAGTGTTCCAGTGTTGCTTTGGCCGTGTGCCTGGGGACATTGTCCTGTTCAAATGTAAATCTTTGGTAATTTGTGCTCTGAACCGGGTTCTCATTAAGGATGTCTATCTACCTATCCCTCCATCTATCATCTAGCTACTGGTAATAGAGGTAGGTGAAAAGGTTCTCAAAATAAGAAAGTGCACTTTTATATTTTAGATTCATTTTTATTAAATCAGCAGGTCTGTACACAGTAACAAAGTTAAGGTGAGCGTGAGATATGGCCCAATCCATGATAAAAGAATGATGCTGAAACTCAGATTATGGGAATTCAAATCATGACTGTAACAGAATGGCATCCTATGTCCTTTATCTGCACTTCAGAAAATGCCTTCCTATGAATGCAATTCTCTTTGTAGTATTGAGTCCTTAATAGGTGCACAAAAGCACATTATGAGCAACATTATAATAAAACAATGTGTAACATGTTTTCATTGTACACTTCAGTTTTACAGTCATACAGGAGCACTTCATCCTTCTATGAGGAAACAGTCCTGTCGGTGGAACCCAAACCAAATGGCTTTTTGCCTGATTTGCACTGTTATCATTTAAATGTAATGGTTATTCATTTGTTTAATTCAAGTTGCTATTGGCATTCTTGGGCAAGCAGCCAGGTACTGTTGACAGCGATGGTGCAGCCCATAGCACTGAATTTAGCACATCACCTGTCTCATTAAGCAAACAGATTCACACAATAGGCTACACTTGTAACCTACCTGCCGGACCAATTTACATAAAAGGGAATTATTATGATTATAACACTGGCTATTGAATAATTTATTTAAATCACCCATTACAAAATGCTATGCCAGCTCCTCCTCGCATTTCTACCTAATGTTTTCCGACTACGCGGCTAACAGAATCTGTTAAAAATTCAAACTGAAAGCAGAGGGACAGTAAACTAACTGTATTCTGTTATACCGGTCAGTTTATTTTGTATATCCATAAACAGTATGCTGACGCACGATGTTCACCAATATCAAAAAACGCTGCCTGTCCTGACAAGAACATATGACCTGGCACCATGAACACCAATATTCAAAACTGAAACTATGCTGCAAACTAACTGCTAGACTAGAACAAGGGAAATTAATGCCTGTATTATTTTATTTTAAGGGAAAGTGAACATTCACTCTCCTTACTTATTTGTATTTCTTGTTGCCCATGGTGTACAGCTTAGAATCATGTCTTAGAATGTGTTTCAACCAATCAAAATGCTGTGATTTCACCAACCATTTATAAAACATACAATTAAAGTCATGGTTAAATCTAAGTGCTCTACAAAGAATGTCTACAATAAATATTTGTTTGTGTTTACTATAATTCTAACAAGTAACTATTTATATACTGTATATGCCAATGCCAAAAAAAATATTAGTGCTTGGTGGTGGGAGGCACAGATGATCAAATACGAAACAATAGATCTTATTTCACATGTGTCTTACAATATATGGCTCCATAACTCATAGTCAATCATACAATTAGAAACTAGACCAAGAAATACTGGATCTGGAGACAAAGCATTTCTATATTTCGTTTCGTGCATACAATTGTATGTATGGTTGTTTTGGAGTACCATTACCATACATCTCTTTCGATCACCTGTATTATGGTTAGGAAAGATGAAATTAAAAAATGTCAAAATGTGTGTTCATGAACTCAACTAAGTGTGTACGTTAAATGCAGTATCACCAAAGTACCACATGGCATGCTGGTAGTTAGAAATCAGCCGTTTCGTATAGTGGTTGAAATAATGATCGCGTACCCAGTCATCAAGGAAGAGAGTAATTCAATTATTTATTGCAACATTTGATAGTCCATTGTTCATGATATCACAGACTCGATACTCGGTCTTACAAACTCGATCTCATCTCAATCAATCTCAAAGAAACCTCCGGTCGTACCTCTAGTTTATAGACAATGCAAACAAGAATACACATCACAGTACTGTATGCCCATTGGCTGATTACTGTCGCGCTTTGACTAAACGTGACTTCCTGTGCACGGATAAACAGATGTTCTGTTGTAAACTAAACATAACAAACATACATTCATACACTTCAACATGGTTTACATACTGTAGGCCTACCCTGCCAAAGAAGATGTTAACTGGCTATAGCTGTTACCAAGCACTTGTTTGATATATTTCACATGAAAGATTTATTTAAATAATTATTTGTCAGTACTACATCACCCTGCATAGTCCTTAAGGAAGTATTTGAGGATTGTTGGTCACTCTAAAAATGGCACTGTAGTGCCTAAACTGTCCCTGAAAATTGTGTTCTATGTCATCTACAGTATGTGCCGATATGTACTCTGTGTCTTCAGCAACACTTGTCTTCAAATGTAGAATTTCATGGAAAACTGTATAAAGTATAATAAATTATATAGATTATTGATCTTATAGATTGTGCACATATGAACAACATATTATACATTAATCCCAAATGGAAGGTTTACAAAAAAACAAGTTATTCAAGGACGGCATCTTTAACTACAAGTTCAGGTTTTCAGGGAAAAGGGAAAAAGAGAATGACTTCCACATTCGAACATTAACAAGGCAACACTCCATCTTAACTCCTCCTTCACATTTACTGGATTTGCTGAATGTGCACATATATTTTTTACTCATCAAGACCAGTATGGCAGACCTAGTTCCAGGCTTCTCTGTCTGTTATGCCAGATTTGTATTGCATGTAACAAATGCAGACAAAACATATAGCATTAGACTTAGCATTGACTGTGAAAAGGACATGCCCCTTTAAATTGCAGTAGAGTGTCTCCATTAATGTGTGACTTCCCTAATGGGTAATTTGTGGAAGCCATCATATACAAACATCAAAAGATAATACCAGAACAGAAGCTGCCAAAACTACAAAAAGTATCTTTTTAATCTATTACTCCAAGAAAACGTCTGGACACTGTGGACAGCCAAACTTCATAGGGGGATATGAAATTAATTTGAATGCTAAACAAAGCAAATACTTTCTTGTGTTTCACACTCTAAGTGGAGAAGTGATGTTTCCCCTTCAGGCTTGCTGGTAGCAGATGGCAATACAATATGAGGACAGGGCCATTAGTGAAACCTTCCGTGCTGAGGACACTTTGGAGCTGTCTGTTTGATTGGAGGATGGGGACCCCCTCACGCACACGCACACACACACACACACACACACACACACACACACACACTTACTTCTGAGAGACACA
Source organism: Esox masquinongy (assembly GCA_016801175.1). NCBI lineage: Eukaryota > Metazoa > Chordata > Actinopteri > Esociformes > Esocidae > Esox > Esox masquinongy. The sequence goes on from JACXGI010004953.1 coordinate 21,378, forward strand.
CAGTACCAGCAGGCTTAAGCCAGCATCAGCAGATAGCCAATGACCAACCTCAGTCTGTAATATAACAAGTCCACAAAACACACAAGTGGCAGAGACACAAAAACAAGAAACAATTCCAGCACAATGGCACCTCACTCTTCAGCTTGCTTGTTTGGCATTGGGCCAAATAAAAATTCTAAAATATATACTGATGTTTAACTAATGCAGCTATATCCAGAGTTGACTGAATTACCTGAAAACATTTGAAAAATCTTTTTCCAAACTTTTAAATTACTTTTTACTTTTAAAGGCCTGACATGTCTATTTGTATTTAAAAGCATGCACCAAACATAGCATTAGCATAACATGTTACTTCTAAATCGGGCACTAGTGTGAAAGAGTAAAGATGCAATATAATTCACACAATTCACAATAATCAACGTGTAAGAAAGTCATATGACATTTTCAGTAGATCGCACCTGCCCATAATCCAATTATACCATTGTCATTCTATTTGTAACAGTCAACTTTGGTAAGTGTAAAAGAAAATGTATAACTCAAAACATTATTGGTATTATCTAACATCCATGAAGCATCATTCCAGATATGTTCATGTCCAACCTAAACCAGTGACATTACATCATCATTGATTTTGGGTTTGACAATTATAGACTGGGCCCAGAGCCAGAAAAACTGGATAATTTTCTTCCAGTCAAATATTTCTCAGTGGATTTTTCTTGTCTAGCCCCTACTAATAAAATTAAGCTCTTGGGACACCCAGGATCGGGCCCCAAATTGAATATGGCTGCCAACACCCAATATAGCTGCCATAATACAATTGATTTCATGGAAGTTTGGGCAGCTGTACATTTTAAATAATATATGTTAGTAGACCATGTTCAAACTTGGGTAGTATAACTAAATACTATTTTAGTACATTGTTACTTTACTGTGAATCCAATAAAGCTGCTATTATGAGATTTACTACCTCTGAGATTTCATTGCAATTTGGTGTTTTTTTCTGTGTTTCTTCTAAATACACTATGTTGATCATGTTTTGTTATCAAACATCTCATGTCACATACAGTGGATATAAAAAGTCTACACACCCCCGTGAAAATGCCAGGTTTTTGTGATGTAAAAGAATGAGACAAAGATAAATCATGTCAGAACTTTTTCCACTTTTAATGTGACCTATAATGTGAACAATTCAATTGAAAAACAAACTGAAATCTTCAAGGCGGAAAAATGAAAAATAAAAACCTTACAATAACCTGGTTGCATAAGTGTGCACACCCTCTTATAACTGGGGATGTGGCTGTGTTCAGAATTAACCAATCACATTCAAACTCATGTTAAATAGAAGTCATTACACACCTGCCATCATTTAAAGTGACTCTGATTAATCACGGATTTTCCTGACATTTTCTTAGTTGCATCTCAGAGCAAAAGCCATGGACCGCACAGAGCTTCCAAAGCATCAGAGGGATCTCATTGTTGAAAGATATCAGTCAGGAGAAGGGTACAAAAGAATTTCCAAAGCATTAGATATACCATGGAACACAGTGAAGACAGTCATCATCAAGTGGAGAAAATATGGCACAACAGAGACATTAGCAAGAACTGGACGTCCCTCCAAAATTAATGAAAAGACGAGAAGAAAACTGGTCAGGGAGGCTTCCAAGAGGCCTACAGCAACATTAAAGGAACTGCAGGAATTTCTGGCAAGTACTGGCTGTGTGCTACATGTGACAACAATCTCCCGCATTCTTCATATGAATGGGCTATGGGGTTGGGTGGCAAGACGGAAGCCTTTTCTTACAAAGAAAAACATCCAAGCCCGGCTGAAGTTTGCAAAAACAAACATCATGTCCCCCAAAAGCACATGGGAAAATGTGTTATGGTCTGATGAAACCAAGGTTGAACTTTTTGGCCATAATTCCAAAAGGTATGTTTGGCACAAAAACAACACTGCACATCACCCAAAGAACACCATACCCCACAGTGAAGAATGGTGGTGGCAGCATCATGCTTTGGCGATGTTTTTCTTCAGCTGGAACCGGGGCCTTAGTCAGGGTGGAGGGAATTATGAACAGTTCCAAATACCAGGCAATTTTGGCACAAAATCTTCAGGCGTCCGTTAGAAAGATGAAGATGAAGAGGAAGTTCACCTTTCAGCACAACAACGACCCAAAGCACACATCCAAATCCACAATAGCATGACTTCACCAGAAGAAGATAAACGTTTTGGAATGGCCCAGCCAGAGTCCAAACCTGAATCTAATTGAACACCTGTGGGGTGATCTGAAGAGGGCTGTGCACAGGAGATGTCCTCGCAATCTGACAGATTTGGAGCACTTTTGCAAAGTGGGCAAATATTGCCACGTCAAGATGTGCCATGCTAATAGATTTCTACCCAAAAAGACTGAGTGCTGTAATAAAATCAAAAGGTGCTTCAACAAACTATTAGTTTAAGGGTGTGTACACTTATGCAACCAGGTTATTGTGAGTTTTTTATTTTTTATTTCCCCCCCAAAGATTTCAGTTTGTTTTTCAATTGAATTGTTCACGTTATAGGTCACATTAAAGGTGGAAAAGGTTCTGACATGATTTATCTTTGTCTCATTCTTTTACATCACAAGAACCTGGCATTTTAACAGGGGTGTGTAGACTTTTTATATCCACTGTACAGTTACTAGTTAAAGTCTAAACACCCCATGCACACGCCTTTACATATTTCTGCTTTATTGATCAATCAATGAAGTCTGATCGCAGATCAACCTAAAAACATACCTCAAACATCATTTTAAAACGGTACGTGAAAAATCTATAGAAAAAGACAAGTGAAAGATGAGTCTAAAACGATAAAGAAATACATACGTTTTATAATAAGACAAGCATAAGACAAGCCCCAAAGAAAGGCAGTGCCTTATGGGATTCCACTTCGCTCACAGAGGCTGCATTGTTGCACACTTACTTGAAGGGGCCACCGGAGGGTCTAATAAACCCCTTACAGCCGTGATTATTGCTCCCTCAGCTTTCGGAAGCTTGAGCTAATGAGGAAATCTCACGTGAACCCACGAAAAGAGTGCCGAGGTCAGAGGGGAAGTGGAAAAGGTTCATTTGTGATTTAGCCTAGGGCGCAGACAAGCACAATACACTGAGAATACTTTGACAGGATTTTTTGTCTGGCTCAGTTTTTTTTGTCTGGCTCTGTGCTCTGTCTATCAGGCTTATTTTACTGACGAAACAGGATCCAGATTTAGGGGATATTTCTTTTAGATAGATTAAAGAGATCAATCAATATCAATCAAAAGAATAGCAATGCAATGCCCTTCCCTTAAGGGAAAGATAAAGAGTCGTACGCCACTTCTGGCTAAAGATGCAGTCAGGTGGAGAATGAAAAAAATCTAATCTCTACGGAGTACTGAGGTGTGAAATAAGAGCGTAAAACAGCTGGAATACCCCAACACTATATGGTATTTGAACTAGATCATTTACTTTTGTGAATGTTATGCTTCATGAGAACAGCAACAGCGATTTGTTGTGGTGCTCCCAACTGTGCATTGTGCTTTCAGACGCAGTCACATCTTCCATCCAGAAAATGTGGTCCACCATGATACAACACGCTTAATTTTATTGTTTGTTTTTGTCAATATTAAACTGTGAAAGGTTGACTGGTTTACATGAATCAGAGTGGATTTAGTAGGTGGATGGTAAAGACTGTTAAAGTACATTGATTTTGAGTTTAGGTCTAAACAACCCGTCAATAGCCCAACCACTCAACCATTTTACAGAAAAAAACATAGCAATATAAAAGCATGATTGAGATGATCAGATTATTTTGGTATGAGGATGTTAAAGCATCAATTGCACAAAACAAACATAATTGTAGCAATACATTTGTGGCTAAACACATTTAGGAATAAGACGGTAAATGTTAAGCCCTCTTTCGCAACACATTCCAATAACTGTTTTCAAAAACACCTAAAACGGCTCAATAAAACTTGAAATCGAACTTGAAATTGAAGAAAATCATTAAAGATATTACTTCAGTTGCAAATATAATCCGGAGTATTTTCACTGACTCAAGACAGAAAGCAAAAGCTTCCTCTTATTACAATCAATATTAAAGTTCCAGCTCCAATATTTTGACATAATGTGCGTAGACATCATTTCAGCAGATAGCTATCCCTGTTCAATTGGGTGGCGGTGCTCAGTATGCACTCTGCACCTTGATGCTGCTTCCACGAGGTCAAGGAGAGACAAGATAGTCACTAATGCTAAAGACCACTTAGCAGCAATTAGGCAGCATGCCTGTGATTGATAACATAAGTGGAATACTGATCTGGATGTTGTTGGTAATATCTATATTTCAGAGTCCATTATCTCCATACATTTAATGAGGCTAATTAACAGCACGAGGACAAAGGCGATACGGCATTCTTTAATTCAGATGGTTGTTTCAAACAAATGATGAATGATGTATTGTCTCTACATTGGGATTCAGGGTTGGTGCGTTACAGAGCAAATGGGCATTAAAGTTACAAACGGGCTAACTGCCTCATTGAAAGCAAGCATAATTTACTGCAACCTGATGCAACCTCAGCTAACTGCTGTCCCCCATCACCTGCTCTGTCTCTCTCTCTCTCCCCCCACTCTCTTTTTCCTTATCGCTTTACGTCTTTTTCCTTTGTTTCTCCTACTATACTCTAACGGGCACTCAGGTGATATAGCTGGAATCCTAAAGGTCTGACATTCCACGATGGGCACCCAAGCGGAATCGCAGACCAGTACAGACTTTTACGGGAAGAACGAATTAACATTGTGTTAGTGGAGTGCACACGGCCCACATACACACTATAAATCCAGAACAACATACTTGCACGCACACACACATGTACATTATGGGGTTTTACTACAAAATGTGCTTTGAAAGACACATATCGGGACACTGACCAACAGGGGTTTGTTGGGAGTTGCTGCAGTGACGGGGGACCCTAAGCACAAACTAGATACCACAACATTGGAGAAAAACTGGGTAAAAAGTAAAAACATAATATATAACCTATTTCAAATAGGCTACTAAAACCATTAAAAAGACACATTGATGCAGTTAAGCTGTAATATGGGTCAGGCTTTAAGACCATGCAGGTGCCTAGGACCAGGGTGAAACAGTATTGGTGTGGCTGGAGGGCACCAAGGCGGCTGAAGGGAACAGAGGTGGAATTTGGCAGGGGAGGTCACTGCTGTTTGACTTCACCTGAAATACTTATATTTTTATCCTGGTTCTAAATTAGCATCCTACATCCTGTACAATGCTAGTTTCCCCATTGACTAAGGTGTACAAAGCTACAGCAGCCAACATAATGTAACACAGAATTCATTTAAGATGCTCTTTATTTGTAATTTAAAAATGTTTTATTTTAAAAGTAAACTAAAGAAAGTTTTTTTGTAAAAGCAGTATAATCAACACTAAATTGTGAATTATAATACCTGTGTATCTGCGTGATCATTCATTTTCTTGCAGGGCTTAATGTGGTTAATTAAATGAATCACAGGAGAAAATGAGTTCCTTTGCTAGCACATATTTTCAAAGAACAATTGATATATATGTTGTGTAGCATTTTTAACACGTTCACGAGATTCTATGCCCCCTATGACCTCACCAGGCAGCTGTTGTGTCCGGTTCACAACTCTGTGACCCTGGACATTAAAGCCTGTCTTAACCTGATCTGACTGTCATCAGTAGTGGTGAATATCAGACAGCGACTTTGCCCTGAAAAATGGCAGTGAGACTGCCCTGAAAAATTGGCCTGTTAACACAATGGTATTTAATAACCCTAATCTTAACCAAACCTGTGACGGCAACCCTAAACCTAACCCTAACTCTCAACCCATGAAAAATAAAAAATAAAAAGTGAAATGTCCCCAATATGTCACCGGTTTTTGGTACCCACCGGTACTGTAATATAAGGACACACACAGAGGTACATGATGTCACCGTTAAGCTGAAAATGTAATAACGATGCTGTGGTGATTTATTACAGCCTGACAGGGAAACAAAGTGACCCACCTGGAGAATAATTAGAATCGGGAACGAAACATCACATCATCAAGCTGTACACTTTCAACCCTTTTTGTGACTTGTGTAACAGTGGGTTTTTTGTTGCTGAATAATAATCCGGCATGTCAACGATGACACTTCTCTGTTGGAGAAGACATTGTGAAGTCTGATGTGCTCTTGTGGGAACTGATTAAGTATTTTGACAGGCATCTATAAGCGTCATGGTCAGAAAGCTGCTTCAACAGACTGCCACGGAGGAATAAACATGTGATATGTTCTACTGCCAAACAATCACATCAAACAAGTCTTCAGACATATACAGTAGCCTAAATCACAGGCTAGGTCTTTCATGGCAATGTCTAATCTCAACGAGAAATAAGTGTTGTGTGAATAAAATATGAGCATTTTGTGTGTCTCTTAATTATAAAGGAGATAAGCTATATAGAGGGATTGTAGTTACTTTATCACACTTCTCCAAATGTGCATGCATTAGCCCTCAACCCTAACTTTCAGACATTCAGGAAATGACCTCCAAGACAAATACATTCATTCAGTGACTCATTTTAGCCCGTCACCTCACCTCTCATAATATCAGAAAAAGCAGGTCTGAGAAAATCATTTAAACATTTAACCTTTGCAGAGGAGAGATCCTTGCATTGCTCCTAGTTTAGACACATAGCCTGGCGTTGTTTCGGCCCTCATCGGGGACAGAGCAGGTACGGAATGTTTAATAGGCTAATGTCTCCGCCGCTAATTCTCTGGAGAACACGGGGCCTCAATTCATATCAGAGTCTTTGGGAAAAAAAGTATTACTGGGGATTGGTTCCAAATGGTACCTTATTTCCTACGTTGGCCTTGTTCATAGGTAAGCGTGCAGTGTAGGGAACACGGTGCCATTTGGGACTCGGAAGCGGAGATTCTAAGTGGTGCCTTCCTATTGGTTTATGACATCGGGTTGACCCAACCGGTAGGGATGATGAGCACGAGAGCTTCCATCCCCTTCAGCAGCATCGATAGGACTGTCAGTTACATGCCGCGCTGGTTATTACACCCTAGAAAATGCTACCGTGTCCTGTATCGTGTTTCCAGCAGCTCTCCAAACTAAATCTGCCCTGGCCAAAATAAATGGAACTTTTGGACGGATTCGCCCCCATTAAATCGGTAGCCCACAATTATTTCCAGCTGAGCTACTGAGCCATCAAAGTATTGCAAGCACCTTAACCCCGTCGACCTCGTTGTGATGGTTAAGGTGCTAACTTGGCAGTGGCCGGAGACAGGTTTGAGTTGTAGCTGGGACTACTCCCTAGTAATTTGCTACACTGATGACAGAGGTGAGATGGCAGTTGGAGAGGTGTGTAAATCTGAGGGACCTGGGGTAGAAAAGCGTGGGGATATGCTGGCCAAAACAAAGGGCATCATGTAAAAAGTGGGGGTAATGTAACCTTAATGACTAGTGACCTCATCAAGAGGTTCATACCTCCCGGAATAATGGCTGAGGTGTTGGTTTGACCTACGTTGGTGTCCCAGTCTGGACAATCTCAGAATTTGCAACAATGTTATTGAACTGTAGATGCTGCAACCTATAGTAATTTCCTCATTGTGCTGTTGCAGAAAAATGCCACGTAACAATCTCAATATCCCTTTGCTGCAGATTTTCGTTTCCCAGTTATGTAGATTTTTTTTAGATATGGTTGGAATGCACTACCTTTGAGGCGGGTAAGTAAGGCTATGTATAAATGGGCAGCCCAATTCCGATCAAAACATCTGATCTAATTGACCAAAAGACCAATTAGCAGCAAATCCTCAGAATTGGTCTGCCTGTTTAAACCCAACCTTTGTCTGCTAGACTGCACTCTACGTTCCAATATGTTTTTCAGCAGCCCCCACAGGTAAACCCTTAGGTTCCAGTTAGAATCCTTTTTTAGTTCCAGATAAAACCTTTTTTGGATACATTTAGAATACTCTGCAGAAAAAGTTCTGAATTCAACCCAAAAACGTTCTACCTATCCAAGAGGGTTATAATGGGAAATTAACAAAATTATCATTCAAAGGCATTACCCAGAGGGACAATCAAAGAACCCTTTTGGAACCTTCCCTTCTAATAGTGTACTTGTCCAGTTACCTCAATAAAACTCTTTATTGTGGGTTTGCTAATGATTTGAGTCTATTGAATTTAATGTATTCCCTCTCTAGCCTAGGACATAATTCACAACCTTTATTGGTCAGGCAGGATGAACAGATTAGCATGTAATGAACAAGCTAACCAGATGGATGTCATTAACCAGTGACCAGTATAGTCTAGTGGACACTGAATTCACACGATTAGCCTGGGTAGTGACAGCATATCACACATAGTCTAAATCAGGGATTTGTATCAAGCCTTGCTAAACTCTAAACATGACCACACATACATTACAAATAGCAATGGACAAGGTCATAAAACGCTTTTGGGAGTCTATGATTGTGAAGATGATGTTTATGATGTGATGCTTTTGTGTCCGTAGTAGTCCAAAATTAACTTGTCTTACCTTGCTCTGCCACCGCAGTTGTCAGCATTTTGGCAATTGGAAATATTCCCGATATGGTCAAAAAGGCTAAAATAAAGTCGGACATCGTTGCGGATCAAGACAAGCTGCGCTCTTCATTCACCCACGTCCGTGTCCGGTGTGATAACGTTCAGCAATGCCAAGTGAAGTTCCCTTCTTGTTACGCAAGCCAGTCCCTTTCGTTTTACCTTTACCTCTTCCCCGCTATGTGAGCGTGGATAACGCTGAAAGGATGCGAGAGAGAGGGGGAGTGAGAAGGTATGTATGCAGGAGGCGGAAGGGAGGGGAGAGATGTGGACGCGGGAAGATAATGTGTTATCACTTTTTTAGTGCTGACAGGGTCTACAATACATAACCCGTACTCAAATTCTAAACATGAAATAGGGTGTAAAAAAGGAGAGTGAGAGTGTAAAAGTGAGCAAGAGAGTCGAGGAGTGCGAAAGAGAGAGAGAGAGAGCGTGCAGGCGAGCGAGTGAGACTGTAATTAGGTAAATGCATGTATCTCTTCACCTTCATGACACTAGTGTATTCTAGAATAATATAATCAGTAACATCATCCCATCAGATTACGTGACACCCTAAATTATACAGAGGTACAAAAGTCAGCACTAAAAAGGGTCATGTCTATGCTCCTGGAGCGATGTTAGATCACTTGGTGTTTTAGAACCTTGAAATGTGAGTTGCTAAGGGCTTCTTCTCTGCAGGGCCCAATGCGATTTTGAAACCCTTTTCAGTCTGTTTAAAGCAATCCTCCCCTCCTCTTAGCACAGTCCCACTACTGCCTGTCTGCCTGCCACATGACTGTAATGATTCAGCTGTAGTGTCTGATCTCTATGGTTTGGTTTCCTCTGAGGAGATGCCGGATGCCCTTCATCTCCCTAGCAGGCCCCCTGTAGCTCAATTCTCCATTCCTTTCAAGCCTGGGTATGGAAATATGAAAAATGAAGGCCAGGGGGAAACCAGTAACCCATATGAGATATGAGTCAGGTGTATGCATCCCATCTCATCATATTCCATCCCATTGCTGAGTTGTCAGACACTGTCCCTCCTCACCCCTACCTCCCTGATTGGTTACAGACCTGGGCTGAGCCTGGGGTGCCGGGACCGGGGCAGGCTCACGAATTTTAATGCAACATTATAAAGGAGGCCAGTGTCCTATGAGGGAGTTAGCTAGATGAGTCTTGTGGTCTCCGGGGTTAGGGGATGAAGAGAAGCAGCTGCTTTCTGCCTCGCTAACTTGTACCACACCAGTGTAGCCAGAGCCACAAACTCACTGCATTTAGAGTCCGAGGGGGTGAATGTCAATTGTATTTCCTTGATTACGTGCGTCCTCTCCTCGTCTCCTTCTAAGGACCCAAGGGATGAGGTCAGAGGTCCCTTCCCTCTGACCTTCCCACCCAATGGATTTTCAGAAGGAGGCGAGGAGAGAGGACGCAACGAATCAAGGAAATACAATCGGGATTCCTTGGTGTGACAGTGAACTGGGAGGTCCTGTGGGGTGAGGACATCCACTACTGGGCAATCAGAGACAGAACTGAAAATAAAAATGGCATCCAGCAACACAAACAGATACTATTTCTACTACTATGTCCTGGCTCAGCTTCTGTGATATTCGAGGTTCGATGGGAATCCTCACCGAAATGTATTGCTTGTGCTTGGGTGCCCCCTATAGGGCTTTTCATGTACACACAGAGAGAGAGAGAGAGAGAGAAGAAAGAGAGAGAGAGAGCACGAGATTGAGAGAAAATGAGATTGAGAAAAAGAGAGCAAAGAAGCAGGAGAGGGAGAATCAGACAGATAAATAAATAATAAAAGATAGGACACAACCTGAGAAGAGAGACCAATTCCAGCCTCATTGTCTGGAAGGCTAGCCGACAACTAGTCAATAATGCTCCGTAAGGAGGCCATGTAGCCCATAAAGACAAATTATCCTCCATGTTCCTGAAGGAGAGGGCTCTGGAGACCTGTCCCAGCACAAATCACAGGCAGCAGAGAGCTCTTCTTTCAAATGAGCCACAGAAGAGTCCCTTTAAACCATGGAGGTCAGCACTTGTAAGTTCCCAAGACATACTGTGGCTATCAGATCCCAAGACTTTCAATAGCTGACATTGAAACAAAATAAAGTTATTTGTGTGGGTAGACTGGAATGCAATGTGGGAGATATACTCTCTTTTAATTATATTGTGAGGTGTTACAAACACAAGGACCAAAAAATGTGTACCACATACTGCTTTTAGATACAAATTTTACCAGTGTGATTGGAGTGGGTTTGCCACAAGGTAACCCAAAGGAGAGCTCCATTGTATAATTACGCAACACGGCCCCAGATTGTGAGGTATATTGCCCACATACCACAAACCCCTGAGGCGCCTTATTGCTACTGTAAACTAGTTACCAAGCCGATTAGGAAAATTGTCCCACAGAGTTGGCTCAGGTACCAAGGATGGATGAGAAGTGTCGGTCAGGGTTGCCTTATCCCGTCACGCTCTAGTGGCTCATTCAACTATCTGGAACCTGCCGTGGAGTTGCTGTTATGAGGCAATTGTGAATTGGACATCGCAAAACATTGGCAGGGGAAATAAATTGTTGTCATAAACATAGTTATGTTCTTATAAAATATGTCTTTCAGCCAATCAGCATACAGGGCTGGAAGCACCCTGTTTTCAATAGTCTGGAGAAAAAACAATAAACTCTGCTGTGCATTACTTTTTACCATGGCCCAAAAGTTGTGCAGAGTCAAACTCTTCTCCAACCTCCTTTTCTTCAGGGTTGACTACTTACCTGCATTACACATAATTAATCAATACTGTTGCAGGAACATCCTTCCTAATTAAAGCAACCAAACGTCTTATCAAACTGGCCTTTTATGTGTGGAAGAGATTTAAATGCATAAAGACCTTTTAGTCCGTTTAGGAATTCAAGTTCGTTTTACGAGCAGTGGCTTAACGGAAGTCAGGTTTATTTGCTATGACAAAATGATGATTTGTTCAAGGCAGTCTACCATTTGGATGCAAGCTAAGAAGAAGTGGATATGATTTACTGGCACGAGGTAACCGACTGTTCAAAAGAACTTTGCTCCTGTGTATGTCAGCAGTGATCAGACTTTGTAGACAGCCGTCGCTGACACAGGGAAAGGTAGATAAGATTCAAGGGGCCCACGGCTTGGCAGATATCCTTGTGCTCAAGCGGCGGGGGGTCCCTGCACACGTCTGATTCATAGAACAGGTCAAATTTGTGTGTGGCATTTCAGCAGATGGGCATGCATCATCCGTCGTCTGTGTGACGGGCAACACGCAACTCGATGGGCATGAGTCTTGGGCCTAGATCTACTCCAGGGGCCCCGGATACCTTGCAAAAGCCCTGAATGTAAAGGGACAACATGGCGAAAGAACATCGGTAATAAGATAAGAATTAAAATGGTAGGCTAATATTTTTAGCTCTGCATGGTTGTTCTGGAAACCCATTCTGTAGAACATTGTCTACATTGATATGTCAAATTAAAGCAATAGAAAAGTATGAAGTGGTTGTCTGCTCAATCGCCCTTTGAATGTACTGGAAGGCTACAGCTGTGGAGCATTTTCAATTGTCTTTCTCAGTCATCAGGGGAAGACAGTACAGATTCTTTGAACCACTTGGAAAATAACAGGCAATCAATATCTGACCTGTTCTGCCCTAACTTTCACAGGGACATAAACTTGCTCTCCAAGACTGCTTTAACCATCACACAAATTGCACTTCTTCACACGGAACCTGTTCATTCAACATTCAGATAACGTGAAAAGAGAATTTCTATAACCATCAACCGCAACTTTGCTTTAAACCTTTATGTTAATCATTAACTGTGCTCTAAATCATCATGAACTGTGCTCAAATAAAAGCAACATGTGCAGGACTGATTCCATATTGTACATCCTGTGCCTATGCAACTTGTCCAAGAGAAAAGTTGCAGAACTTACATCTTATATCTTGCGTTGAGGCATTCCAATCAATGGACCAACCTAGTAAAACTTAGTAAATCTTAGTTTTGTATTTAGACGTTTGTCATTATGGCTCTTTTTCAAATCAAAGGTTGTAAAAGTATACGTTTGGGGATAAGTTTTTCTCCCATTAATTAATATCTGCAGGTGTGAATTTTTCTTAAATATTTGATACATTTTACAGATGAACACTTATGTTATGCAAATCAAATGATGTTTAAGTAGGGCATACCTTCAGAACAAAGTAAAACATAATGAATATGCATTGAAATAACTTGAATGGATTGCCTAGAAACATCAAAACAGGTGCAAACTATTCTAAAAATACAGTGGCCTAATTTTACAACCTTTGTTTGGCATGAACTGTCGTTATTCAATCAATCACATTTATGTTATAAAGACCTTCTTACATCAGCAGTTGTCACAAAGTGTTTTTACCGATTCCCAGACTGAAACGCCACGAGCAAGCAACAAAAGATCAGATTTGATGCACAGCGGATAGAAAAAACTCTCTAGTAGGGTTGGAACTTAGGACGAAACCAGACGGCAATGTGTTTTCATGTTCAGATGACAAGCAGGTCAATAAATGCATTTGGGCTGTGTCGAAAATCTTTGAACAGATTCCAATTCAGCTGCATAACCAGGTGGACAAGGCCATAGTTATTAAAAATATGTTGAACACCTGTTAAATGTCTGTATATAAAACTAATTTTACCCAGCTTGAATACACATTATGCAAAGTACAAATACTGGAAGTGTAGCCTGAATTATATGACAAGTGTTGGAAAATGAAGTAGGGTACAGTAGATAGTCTCGGCGTCTCTTGTACACCGATATTGGATAAAGACCACAAACAATGTCAAATACTACGCTAGAATGAATGAAGTCCAACTAAATGTGTTTATTTTACTGTCTGATCTCAGCGCTCAAACAATGATTAGCTAACCACGGAGATGTTCAAAGGGGTGAAAGAGCACTTTACAGATACGTCGAATCAGCTACACCGACTGAATAAGACGGATTTATTCAACTGGAATTGAAAATTTCACCTGGTAAATACTTTTTTAACATGAACTGTCATATCATTCAAGTAATTAACTATTAGTTGAACTTTGGAATTGGAATAAGTTGAACGTTGGAACAGTATAGCCTACTCAGTCATTGAGTAGGCTATGCGGTAGTATTATTATCCCTTCCTGATGATATAATGCAATTTGGAGTTTAGATCAATTATATTAGGATCATAAATAGCATTTGTGTGGTTGTTGTCTGTCTCAGGAATTATGGACCCATTTGACGCTCGCTCTCCGCGTGAGGCTCTGGAGCTGATTTCCAATCTGCTGGGATGCAGTTTTACCTCGAGCGAAGTAGCCACATTCCTGGACAAGAACGACGAACTGAAGCATTTGCGCGAACAGTTTATGATACCTGAAGTAGCAGAACTCCCTTCAAGTGAGTTAAATGACAAAAGTGATCTTGTTAATGTTGTCTTCACTTTTAATTGAGCAGGCTGTCCACTCCAGCCGCCTCAAAAGCTATGCATATAGGGTCAGACCGAAACATCTGGGCCCTTGGACTAAGCACTTAAGCCCATATTTTGCTTAATTAGGAAATAATATTATGGGTTAAGTTGAAAAAGGCAGAAAAAGAACATTTGACTGTCTAAGCACTTTAATTTAGCTAAGTGTTGAATTTGAATGGGTTTAATGACATACTATTTTATTGTAAAACAAAGCATCTTTCTGGGGCCAAGAATGTGACATCTGAACCATGCAGAGAAGCTTTTTAAGACTAAATGTGTGGATTTATTGTGCTAATGCACTGTTAATGTTACCCCAGCTGACCTAAAGCTTGTGGACGGCACCAAGGAATGCATTTACTTTGCTGGGAACTCACTGGGCCTCCAGCCCAAAATGGCCAAGACATACATCGAGGAAGAGTTGGATAAATGGGCTAAAACGTAAGCTATTTCCGCAACATTTCCCCAATGTCAGGTTTATGACTCTGAATCAGCTCAGCTAATGTTGTAGGAGGGTTTGGACCATTAGTGACCATTTGAGGACAAAATGTTCCCAACATGAGGCAAATTCTATCCTTCCCCTTTACCCATCATATTTCTGTTAATGTTTTTGGTCTACCAGGGGAGTACATGGTCATGTGCATGGCACCAGACCTTGGGCCTGGGCTGAGAACAAAATAGAGGAACTCATGGCTAATATTGTCGGTAAGAGACATCGGTAAAGACCATTACCATTTTTGTGCTTCATGTAACGTTGTTTGATGGTACAACTTAACCGTGCAGAGGCCTGGTTATTTGATCATGACTGTTGGTAACTTCATGGTTAAAGTACCTCAGCTTATTGTCCTACCTTTCTTGTTCTTGGTCATTTTTAACAGTGAGACAACCTCTCCACAGGGTTTTAAAGGTCAATGCGCTTGGAATTGTGCATTTTGTGAAGTACAACTAAGCCAAACAACTCAAGGCCATTATGGATATCTTTTTTTAGGTGTTGACACAGGTTATGATGGCTTCATCACATGTGAACATATAGTATACGTTTTTATTAGAGCAGGCATAGGAAACTAGATTTATGTTGAATCTTTTTGGAAAATGACTTTAGTTTCATATCTTGATTGCACTGAGATGCAATCACACCTTTTATTTTATTCATGGGAATATTTGGGAAAATGTTTCCCAAAAATCAGAGTTTTGTCTGTTTTCCTTATTTTTATTTTCCCATTCCCTCAAATGACTTCTGACCGGATTTTCCGCTTGCCTATCCCGATGTTAGATCACTGTGTGTGTAAAATACGTTTTCTCACAGTTGGCTAAATTACTAAAATCTACATTGAATTGAACAGGGGCTAAAGCTGCGGAGGTCGCCTTAATGAACGGGTTAACGGTGAATTTGCATCTTCTCTTGGTAAGATAAGGACTAGTTTATATACAAATAAGCTGCAACATTTTCTACATTACCAGCACTTTACACTGACAACAACGTCTGCCTTTGCTTTACAGCTGTCCTTTTACAATCCTACAGCAAAACGTCACAAAGTGCTTATTGAGGACAAGGCATTCCCCTCAGATCATGTGAGTGATTTCAATGACGCAACACTTGTTTAGCGCCTAAACAAAGTTTGTGTAATGACTGAATTTCTTCTTTGATTTCAACCCAGACTCCATGTCTAAAAAGATTTAAGAGCTGTATCATACTTCAAAAGTTCTGAAAAAATGTTGCTTACAATTACTTCAATTAATGAATGCATATATTTGGTCATTAACTCAATTGAGTTGGGGGAACTTAAATTTACTTTTGTTGATATAATATTCACAAAAATGAAATGTCTTATTTCTGAATTAGTGATCGCTTGTCTTCATCCACCTATCTGTTTACTGTGAAGGCTTCAGACACACATACGATTGAATAAAAAGGTTTATTAACAGAACCCACTATGGATATTCATTGAAAAGGAGTCGGGGACTTGAGGGAAATTTCGCTGTCAGATCGACAAGCAATCAGAAAACCTTCAACTGGATCTTCCACAGAACAATGTAAATGTGAACTACACATTACCTGGCCATACCCTTTGGTCCTCCTCGGGGAGTGGGCGGAGTCCCCCTCCTCCTACCTATCTAGTCCTCTTTTCTTCTCCCTTGACCACGTCTGACTCACCCAACATCATTCCTAACAGTTTTATTGGCAAATATACCTTCCTGACAATGTGTGGCTGCTAACTAGTCTCACTGAGTCAGTCGTCTTTGCGAGAGAGAAATGTATTCAGTGGTCAAACGCCATCCATCTTCCCTGGCGCTGTCCTGCCTGGTCATAAACCTCAAATAACAAGAGTGGGCTTTCAAATGTCAGCCTGAGGAGTGCCTTATCCCCTTTCCAGTCATAACACTGTCTTTAATAGCTCTGACTAGTGTCTGAAGGGTGGTAGGAAAGGGGTTTGAGCCCCATGGGGGCAGGTCTTGTCCCAACAGTGTGCGTAACTCACAGTTACCCTGTACATTAAGTTGGAGTAGAGTCTACATGTTCTTATTCCCGGCCCATTCAAACGATTGTCTCTGAGTTGCTGGTGAAGAGGTGTGTTATTGACCCGCTTGGACCAGTTCCTTCATTATGTTTCTGATTTCTCCAGTATGCTGTAGAATCTCAGATCCAATTCAGAGGTTATGACCCGAAGCAAAGCATGCTGATAATGAAGCCCAGACCGGTAAAAAAAAACACTCTTTGTTATTCATGTATTTTTATAGTCCTCTTTGGGTTATTGGGACTTATTTTGCAAACTTTTACTGCTGATTTTCGATGGAACCAAGGGCCAGGAATGACGATTGTGTCTCTGAGTTAAGTTTACAGAGTAATACCGAATGTTGAGATGTTTTATTTATTTATTTGAAGCGTAATGAAGGTTCCCTGATGAACGTCCATGTGTTCCACCTGTCAGGGCGAGGAGGTCCTGAGAACAGAAGACATTCTGGAAACCATAGACAAGGAGGGAGATTCCATTGCGGTGGTGCTGTTCAGCGGTGTGCAGTACTACTCTGGGCAGCTCTTTGACATGGCTGCCATAACTAAAACTGGGCAGCAAAAGGTAAAAGACCACTTTAGAACCCGTTGGCGAAATTTGTCAGTGTCGTTCTGTTGACGGCAGCGAGACCCCAAACGTTGATTTGAGGCGTCTTGCTGTTATGTTATTTAAATTTTGTAATTCATTATCTGCTGCCTGTAAACTACCTCTAAACTACAGCTATTCAACTACAGTCCTGGTGGGTCAATACGCTTGTGGTTTTTATTCTCTCATTTTAACCTGGAACTAATTTAGACCTGGAACACCAGGTGAACTCAATTAACTACAAGGTGCAAACAAAAACAAAACATGATTTTGTCCCGTCTGGAATGGAATTGGATAACCCCGCTCTAAACCTTTTACAAATCTCAATAAATGCCTGAGCTTGGTGTTTTATGGAGTTTCCAAGTTACGATACTGCCCTCTGGTGCTCAAATCATGATACTGTAACTCTGTACAGATATTGATGAGTCAATATGTATTTAGACAATGGTTGAATTAAGCCAGGCTCCTGCACCTTGGGTCAAATAGAGAGCCATACAGAGCTGAGCTCCAGTGATGAATGGGTTGAAAGAGAAAGGTAGGACCGGAAGTTTATGATACAAGTAAACCACGGTTAGGGTTTGAACAAAAGGCTTAGGGCTAGGGTTGAGTAAAAGGTTTATACTAAGTAAGGATTAGTGTTAGGGTTGTGGTTTAGGCTAGTGATATGTGTGTAGGATGTGGACATGAGGCTTGGGTTAGGGCTAGGGTTAGAGTGGAACTAGACACAATAGGGTTTTTATTGTCAGATATAATACGTGATTCAACAGCACCCTCTGCTGGCAGTGATATGTAATACATAGAAATGGTTGGTGCTGTTTGCATTCACCTCATGTAAGTGAATATAATGCCCATTCCCATTCACTACATGTGAAGAATGGCATTGTTCTAATACACATGGATGTGTAGAGCTGGGAATACATGATGACATTCAGGAACACACACCACCAACACCAACACCACCAACCAACCAACCAACCAAACATGCATGTAGCACACAGTATGTTTTACTCAAAGTCAGGACCCAAAAAGTCAGGACCCAAAAGTAGTGCCATCAAAAAAATATTTAAAATCTAACCAACTAAACTAATGTAACCTTAACCTAACCCTAAACATTGCTCTAACCTTAACATTAATATCATCAAGCTGGTTGAGAGAATGCAAAGAGTGTGCAAAGCTGTCATAAAGACAAAGGCTGGCTACTTTGAAGAATCTATGCTATGAATTGTATTTTGATCCATTTAGCTCTTTATTGGTCACTACATTACTCCATAAGTGCTATTTTATAGTTTTAATGTCTTAATTCTACAATGTGGAAAATAGTAAACATAAAGAAATACCTTTTGAATGAGTCAGTGTCCAAGCTTGGTAATGTACATTAAAACCCCATTGGGTCCTTACTTTGAAAGGACTTTATGTGCACGTATAGAGACACACACACACACACACACACACACACACACTCTGATGAACCGTCCGTGATGCGTCCTGACTGCAAAGCTCCGGCCTCCTGCCCCTTAGCATCTGGCGTGACGGTGCATTTCTGATCCTCTCGCCAGGGCTGCTACGTCGGATTCGACTGCGCACATGCGGTGGGGAATGTGGAGCTGAGGCTGCATGACTGGGGCGTGGACTTCGCCTGCTGGTGCTCCTACAAGGTCAGCACTGGGCTTTATTCTGAGACGTCAAGGGCAAAACAACTGCCGGCAGGGGCTTCACTTTCTGTTCCCTGTCCATACCCACTGACACAGGAAGACAAGCACACGTGGGGAGGAAGCAGATTAGTTCTAGCAAATTGTCCACAGAGATGTTATTGTCCACAGAGTTTTATTGCATTCACTGCTCATTTCCAGTGTTGTGACATAACCTGGTCTTAAATGTTGCAGTGAGACAGGTCAACAAACGGCGCAATGCGTTGACGGTTCTCTCGATTTATTTGTAGTATGTGAATTCGGGTGCTGGTGGCCTGGCTGGGGCTTTTATCCACGAGAAGAATGCCCATTCAGTCAAGCCTGTGTGAGTATACCATGTCCTCAGGTTTTCGTGGATGTTTTTTTTTCCCCCATAATGCACTTTAACGGGATACTGTTCTCTGAACTGTTTTGTTACCTTCCCTCTCAGGCTCCTGGGATGGTGGGGACACGACTTGAGAACAAGGTTCCAGATGGATAATAGTACTGTTCTTTTCCTCGTTGTATTGCTTAACCCAAAACACAGAAATGACAGAAAGGGATGTTAAATTTAAACTGTGTCCAACCAAACAGAGAAGCTTGATTTTCACTGACATCTTGTGTTTTTTTAAGGTATTACAGAAATAAAGAATAATACATTTTCGTTTCATAGAAATGGATCTGCTTCCGGGCATTGGTGGTTACCGGCTGTCAAACCAACCTGTGCTCCTTGTGTGTCCACTGCAAGCTAGTTTAGAGGTGAAATACATTGTTCTATGCATATAATTATACACAATCTATTTATTGCAGGAGTTATAAGATTATGTTCATGCTGTCATATAAAATGTCATAATCTCTGGTTATGGATTTTGAAAGTGTTCATTACAAAGATTGAATACCTGTTGTATCTGAAAATGAACCGTTGTACTAACAGATCATATATTAATTTGTTGCTGTCAATGCTTCAAGGTGTTTGCCATGACAAGCATGGCAGCTCTGAGGAAGAAGTCCAGACTTCTGACCGGTTACCTTGAGTGTTTGATCCAGCACCACTTTAACAAGGATGATGGGCAGACCGACAAGCCCTACATCCACATCATCACTCCCTCAAATCCTGAGGAACGAGGCTGCCAACTCTCCCTGTCCTTCTCTGTCCCCATTGCAGCTGTGTTCCATGAGCTGGAGAGAAGGGGTGTTGCTGTGAGTGGTTTAAGATATACAAAATGATTACCGTATGCACACGTTTCCTATACCCATAACCAGACTCGAAGGGCCGGAGAACTCAATTGAGTTTGATTTTTATGTCCTTAATCACAGATTGAACTTAGTCTAGGACGTTCTGCCTTAATCAGCGATTAAGCTTATCCTAGGAATATAAAATCAAGGTCAATGGAGAACTCTAATTAATCTGTGTCACAGAAACTCCCCAAATCACTTTTTCCTCACTATTTGGACAAAAACAACAACAACAACCACCACAAAAAATAGGCTTTCACCTGAGAAGGTTGTGAGCTTCAACTGGAAGGCAGGGGATTTTGTGGAGAAGCAGGTTGACATGGGAGTGCCTGGATTAGGAACGTTTGTGCTACATTTGTGAGGAAAGGTACTACTGTTTGGATGTGGAAGAGACCATAAACATGCCGAAGTGAGTAACTGCTTTGACGTTTTCAGAGAGCGACAGCGTGTTCTCTAGGGTCACGCCAAGGTTTTCTTTTGGGAGGGGTACACCATGGAGTTGTCAGTCATGATGGAGTGGTCTTAGAGTGGACAGGCCACCCCCTGGAGGAAGAGTAGTTCCGTCTGGTCGAGGTTGAGCTTGAGGTGGTCGGCCGACATCCAAACAATAGATATCTGCTAGGCATTCAGAGATGTGTGTCACCACCTGTGTGTTAGGATGGAGGGAGAAGAGAAGTAGTGTCCTCCAGTAACATCAGTGAATACCAAAGGGAACATAACAGAGCTGAGTGACTTTGTGTTGTTGCGTAGCGATTAACTGAAATGTCTGTTTTTTTTTTGTGAATAACAAATAACTAATTGAACTGATGTCTGTTAAATGAGTTGAATTCCATTTCAAGTCAGGGTTTTTGGTAAGCTTAATGCGTCGTTTACCTAGAGAGAATTCAAACAATTCACAAGAGAAACATCGGAATGATCAAACTGGTGCCTGTATGGCTGCTGATGTGAGCAGAGATGAGATGATGACTGACTTTAATGAAATGATAGTCATCAAATGTAGTAATGTAATTTGCTAGTCTGATATTATGTTATGGAAGTGTGAATAAATTGTGGTTAAGTGATAAACACTGCAGTAATGGGCATGCACAACCACACATCTTTTTATGTATATTATTTCACAATGCATTTAATGTTTAAAAACAAGGATCGAAACAGTAATCTTAAAATCTCAATTATTTTAAAATAATCCAGCCCGAATCCAAACCAAACATCACAATTTGCTCAGAACTTCTTTTTTTAGGATGAGATGCTCAGCCCCGAGAGGTTGGAGAGTAGGATCTGATTGGTCACCGTGTCTACAACAGCAGGTAGAGTTTGGAGAGTAGGATCTGATTTGGTGGATGAGTTGGAGGATGAGAACAGACAAGAGTCAGCTTTTGAAGAGCCTCAGTAGCACAAGAGCTGGTTAGCACCTTGCATATTCCTGTTTTGATGCGTTGGAAAGAGAGTACCTTCGTGAGCTTCCGTGTAATATGTTGTAACACCTATAACATGAATATGTTAAGTATTGTATTCCAGATTGAGTGGTTGACCTTTCTGATCGATTCTGCTTATGCCTCACCAGTGCGACTTGAGGGAACCCAATGTTCTTCGCGTGGCTCCTGCTCCGCTCTACAACTCCTTCAGTGATGTCCACCGCTTCATTACTGTTCTCAGATCGGTTTTGGCTGCCAGCCGACCAAATGGACAATGATAGACACAATCTGGTGCTTTTACTCAACCTTTTAGAGGGATGTAATCAGTGTTGTACAGAAACATTTTATTGACAGTCTGCTGGAGTCGTTGATTGCGAATGTCTCTCAGAGTTACGAAGAAACTGCCATCCACGTCCGAGCTTTCCTTGGGAGAAAATACATTTTGTTGAGCTCTTTTCAGTAAAATTAATTGGCTGCGTGTCTGAGACAAATTTGATACCTGAAAATGTCTAATAAAAAAACAACAGTAAATGACTAAAACTCAAGCTTCTGAATGTCTTGCTTCCTCGCTTCTCCCAGATCTACT
>JACXGI010004954.1:0-50246 GCA_016801175.1 Esox masquinongy
AGCGGTTGCTTTTGGAGGTACAATATGACAGAATAAGTTCAATGACCCCATATGGGCATTTTCAATGATTTTCAGAATGTTTGAGAAAAAAATTGATGTGGACAAGATAAAAAAAAAATGCCGGGTTCATTTTATTATTTTATAAATTCAAAACCATTCAACTTGTACTTATTCTGAACCCCTGGGGGTATACAAATGTTATATAAAACAGGCTACCTATTATATTTTACTATTTTATTTCAATTTATAACCAAAATATGTGCTCATGCGTTTTTACTCATGTAAGTGTCTCAAAAAAATTGTTTTCAATACATCCTCCATGTAGCTGAGGGTCTGCAGAATCCCAGAATACAAAGCACTTCCTTCTACTATAAAGGATGACCATTTTAGAAGCCAAAATGTCAAGGTAGTGACAGGCGGACTTTAAAACCCTAGCCCTTTAAGTGTTAAATGGTTAATAAATTTGAAAAATACAAGAATATGTTTGTATTGAAGGTCTTATGATAAGAAAAAAAACGACTAAAAAAAGAATACATAGAATGATTATTTCTAAGAACACAGGCTATAGAATTTTCATTTGTATATTAGGTCCTACAAATGTACAAAATGAAAATTACACACTTCAATTATTCAAAATAAATCCATTAGAATTTAGTTTTCATTTTGTTCTCATATGGTGATGAACAAGGTAAAATAAGAGACATTATCGACTAGTTTGCGACAATCAAAGGATATACGCATGAATAGCCTACACAGGCCTAAAGCACTGTTGCTTGATAAACACGATAAATTTAAAAAAATGAATAACACATAGGCTAGAGCCTATTCATAGAAATAAAACTGATAAAGTTGATAAAAATAATTGTATTCGTAAATTAAATTACAGAGTAAAAGAATGATCAAAGGATGATTTACAGTAGCCTACATGAACAACAAAATAGGCTATTTGATAACATATAGAAAAGTTATTTGTCTATTGTTTTGTATGATGTGGGACCATGCATTTATGCATCTCGCTTGAACTTTAAACTTGAACTTCAAACTTTTAAATTTGAACTTTAAACTTGAACAGACATATTGAGTGATTGATGTGTGTCACGGTCTCCATATTGTTCTACGGTCCGCTGCTGATGGTGACGGTTGGATGTACGTTGCTGAGAAGGCAAACACTCTTGTTCGATTAGATTCCCGAGGTAGACATGTACATGTAACAACTGAAAAAGTATGTAAACAACATGTATGCAATTTCTCTTTCTCTACTAATAAAAGTGTTTTATAAAACTGTTTCATGTTTTTCCTAATAAACACAGTAACGTGTAATACATTTGTTTCAAATGGTGATTTGTGATTGGTAAAGAACATCTTTGGTATTTCATTTTGTGAATAATTATTTAGCCTAATACATTTGTAGAATCTTAATCTTCAGTAAAATAAGCAGAGAAAATTCAAAGAGAGACAATAGGATGTGTGTGCGATTTAGTTTCTCTTCCTCTCCTAATATAAAACAGTAACATATAATACGTTTGTTGAATTGGTAATTGATGACTGGTAAAGAATATAATTGGTATTTCGTTTCGTGAATAATTATTTAGCATAATACATTTGTAGATTTACATTTTAGATTTACATTTGATGAATTAGCCTACACAATGAGCTGAATCTTCGATTGAAAAACGGAAATGTGTCATAAGTAGTCTATATCGTTTGTATTATGTTTCAATAATGGCCTAATTAAGTATTTGAATGGTCATGGAAATCTTGTATTTCATTTGTAAGTTCATTCAAATTCAACCAAGGCTCTGATCATTCATCTGGGAGTATCCTGCATTCATCCACTGATGTCATGCATTCAGTGAGGGGTGATTAGCACCTGGGTACCATTTGGATACCAACGCTAATTGCCGTGAGCTGTTGACGGA
Source organism: Esox masquinongy (assembly GCA_016801175.1). Lineage (NCBI taxonomy): Eukaryota > Metazoa > Chordata > Actinopteri > Esociformes > Esocidae > Esox > Esox masquinongy. Next base: position 1,920 of record JACXGI010004954.1, read on the forward strand.
TTAAGTCGGAAAACGTGGTAAAAAAAACAGGTAAAGTCTCTGAATAGTTTTCCATTGATCAGTTTCGAATTCAGAAAACAGAACAATGTAATATACGCCTATTTAGGAAAAGTAATGGAAGGAGGAGGGTGAAGCTTTCAAAACGGCAGTTTTATTTTAATTAAAAAATCGAACGCCAATTGGAGTAGGTATTTGGCAGTTCTAGTGTTAAATAGCGTAGTGGTTAGGGACGCAGACTACCAAGCAAGAGGTCCCGTGTTTGAGGCTCAGGCTTTGAGTCACAGTCAAAACAAATTCTGCATTAGGATTTGTTCAGGACGGACAAAAACTTCACTGCCTACAACCTTCAGTAGCTATGTTATAGTAAGCCTAAAATAAAACTGTGTACGGTAATACTGTGACTATTTCTGGCGGATTTTCAAAGTACTCATTCGTGCATGCTTTCTGGGGTAATATAGGGTACATCACAACCCCTTGGGCAGTAAAAGAGTAGGCATTTCCATGATTCTCTCGTCTTTTCACTTGACGAAAAAGTCAGTTATCATCACTTATATTGATAGTTACTGTATCAATGTCATTCACGAATGAAAGGAAAACTAACGTTGTTGTGCCATACAATGAAATAGCTTTGGCAGTGTGAAGTTCATCTTCAGTCTCGCTAGCAATTGCTCAATTCTTATGACTATTCCAAGTAGTAAGTTAGTAAATACTAGTAAGCCTATTACTGGCTAAAAAGCTGTTAAAACAGCCAGTGCAGTTCGTAGATGCTATTTGTGGTGGAGGTAAATTTAATTTAAAGACATTAGTCAGTTTACACGTGATGTTAATGTGTGACAAAAAGGATCTTACGCCGAGATGCTATACCGACATACTGTAAATGTTTAGCTCCGTGGCGTAGTGGTTAAAGATACAGCCTTTTACGTAGGAGACCTCGGTTTGAATCCAGTGAAGGCAACAACATCCATCATTTCTATTCATGGGCAGGCTGGACTAGGATTGCCTGGTTCCTTTTCTGGTTTCAAAATAAAAGTATTAAGCAAAAATTAACTATTGAGGGAGACAATTTAACCCGTTTCTAATATTGAGGGGAACATGTCCCCTCCGTCCCCCCGGCTCCTACGCCCTTGCCCTCTATAACAAAAAGTCTTCATTTGTCTAATAATTTATTAACTGCTAATGGACAGATAGGGGTTTGGAATATCAGGGTCTGCTAACTAAACTGATGGAAGCAGACCTTAAGCCATCAGAAAAAAAAACAATTTTATTATATAAGTCTAGGTGCATATTCCTTTAAATTCAATTCACATTTTCACTGACTTTGTAATTTTAATAATTGTCTACCTAACCTGTGACCTGACCCATCACCTCGGGTCTCGTAATGGCAGGAAGTACCATCCCCTAACGGCAGCATGTGACATCCTAAAATAACAACAGAAAGGCAACTTTCTTTCCTTAACACTGAAACAAATAAATAAACAGAAAATAAACCTACAGTACATGTTTCAGTAACCATAAATAGGATAACTAGTTAATTAAGTGTTAAAACTCAGAAACATTGTAAAACAAATCTAAATATAAGGGAATATGACTTGGGTGTGCATTAATGTGTGCACGCAATCGAGTGCAAGGCTGATCTCCAGAGTGAGATGGTCTCTATATATCGTCCCTAGACTAAGATCCTTTCCCAAACTCTTTTACCGGGAGACAGTCATTGTGAGGATGAAAATTGATTTATTGCGGCGCTGATGAGTAGCAGCATGCCAGGAGACACGGGTGCTCCTGGTAGCCTCAGGCTGCGGCAACATGGAAAACAAATGGTGAGGCCCTTCCCACAGCTTGATAATTGCTGCAGGGGTCTCGGCAGACGGCTGGAGAGTGAATGGAAATGTATGCGAGCAGGTTAGTTGTAGCCCTCCATCGTTTTATTTTTAAACTCCATTCAAGGAGCCTCCAGAGGAGAGTTGGAACAAAACAGATACACAAACCCAAGTGGGCACTCTCCCTCTCACACACCACACCACCCTTTTCAGTTTAGCCACCAGGAGAGGTCTATCAGAAGGAGAGCCTTCCAACTCCCCTGTATGATTGGTATTCAAGTGTATTACACTGAGGAAGGGACTCTGCTTAACAATGCCCTCTAATTCCCTGCATGCAAAGGGAGAGCCTTTCAGAGGTGGGATGGGGGAAGGAGTATACTCCCACTCGTGATGCACTTTTCACTGCCCTATTCAACTGCTAGCTCTGTATGATGTTTCTGCCTCGAGAATGTGAACAGAGTTGTTGTTCATGCCGCGTGGGGAGATTAAGCACTATGTGGGATTTTGATGCAACAAAACATTTTATGGATCATATATTTCAGCTGAATATCTGTGGTGAACAAACCGGCTAAGCATGCAGTTGAACCTTTTTTTCCTATCAATTGTTTTTATTGTACTGAACCTTTTTTGCATGTGTATAGTCATAGTAATTGTAATAAAGGCTTAGCTGCCCAGTCAAGGACCTGACTCTTCTGTATACAGCGACTATTCTGTGTGTCTGAACAAAGTGCTGTTCTCACCCAGAAGCAGATGAAGTGACGCCCCATTTTGTTTTAAACTAAAAGACAGAATAATTTATTTTATGACAATTTGAAAGCAAATTCAAAAATTGCCAAATGGTGCCAGGTTGTGGAACTTTGAACTTAATTAAATTAGTAAAAAATATATATAAAAATGCAATTCCTTTCACCTACTCATCAAAAGTGCACACCCCTGTCTTTTTCTACTATGCAGGCATGAATCTTTGTGAGAAGGACTGGTTGGTGAGGATTCTCTCACCTGTATAGAAGTTGGATACATTTTATGAACCCATTCCCAATGTTATGTTTCTATATAAAAGTTAGTAGGACCATTCTACTTGATCGAAGGCTTTTCAACATCAAGAAAGTCTGCATATAAAAGGAACAATTAAGTAAGTAAGTAAGTAACCTCAAGTAACCTATTAAGTAACCTCAAAGAATATGTTATATGGAAGAGAAGCCTGAGATTGAAAAATTACTTTTGGCCAAAGTCTTTGCACGTATCTTTTGATCTGGTGAGGACAGAAGCTAGCCTTTATGACCTAAACTCTTACGGATCCGTCCCCTTTTTGAATACATTAGCATAGCTAGTTCAGCCAGGAAACCTGAGTGATATTTGGTCAGTGACACATCAGCTGAAATTAGATCACTTCTAACACAACATCAGATTTATACCTGTCTGTTTAAACGTCAGGTTACTCAGCCTGATATGCTAATTATCGTACTAACATGCTGGGCAAATCCAACCACCACCTCTGCCTTCACCTGTTTGGTTCTGTGTTTCGTTTCTGGGAACATTTTATGCAAGTAGTAACAACCCTGCCCTGTCTGCCGTTTCCTCTTTTTCTATTTTTGTCGGTGGGTGGAGCTGGGAGAGCCGTCAGCATTGATGGAGCACACCTGGGCCAGGGGATTAAAGGCCCTGGTTCCACACTCTTCTAGCAGACTTCTCTGCACGCGGACATTGTTTTGATTTATGATGGCAGTTTGTTTTTCTTGAGTTACTTCATAAATATTCTTTTTTATCCGTTTACCTGACATGTGGTTTCCCATGTTTGTCACTGCCCATGAGTCAAGTAAATTTCTCATAAAATGTGACCCAATGTTTTATTAGGTCACATTTTCTATAGCATTCACTGGGAAAAACGGAGAGACATTTAGGAAATCAGGACCCTTTTGGTTCACAGAGGAGAGATTAAACATTTAGAACATTCTATTGGAATGCAAGAGACTATCAACCGCTTTAGCAATATACAGACATTTGTAAATGTGATATAATACTATATGTCATTATTGCCCTTGGGGGGAGAGATGTTACCCAGTCACACAAATGACCCTAGGGATCCTGGAAAGGAAAATTGTATTGGTTTTGAGTCCAAAGTTCTATAAAGGTTTTTTTTTAATTTTTACATGCGCATGGGATAATCGATATACGGCCACCTAGTATGACCGCACTCCGAGTAATCAAAGAATCTACGTACGACAGGCGTCTTTGTAGCTTCTTTACTGGCCATGCCCCCTACTCATATTACTCACACATTGAACAAAGAACAGATGCCCGGTCATTCTCTGATCAAGCTAAGGTTTCTTCAACAGATAAACAGAGAACCCTATGGTCTGTTAATTACTCATTTACCTAGATCACCGCATACTAAATGAAACCACCACAGAAATGAATATAAACTCATAACTGCCAATTTAATATAAAATAATAACATCAAAACATCATATATTGCTTCTCAGTTTCAAATTTCTATCATAATCCTTTACATAGCCAGTTGTTTTTGTGGTTTGTCACTAAACTTTAAATATTTGGATTTAGTACAGAGAAAATATTTGCCAATTTTAGAGAATCCAAGTTGAGAAGATAATCTTACCTCAAAACTGTTTCTTCATGTTCTTCATGTTTCTTCAAAGCTGGATGACAAGCCTTCTGCTTACCAAGTAAATGAATTTGTCTTTCTAGTTCAATTAACATCGTCTTACTTTTTCGGAATGCCTGGAATGCTATCATGCAGCCTCTCAGATAAAATTGAAATATTTCCTATAGTAAAGATTGGGTAGTTCCTGTGTTGTTTTCAGTTACAAAGGTTTTCAAACATTCAATGCTGGTTATGTGAAGAATTGAGTAAGCCAACACAATCTCTCATTAGGTCCAATTACCCATTTCAGGAAGAAACTAATTGGGCTATGATTCAATGACTATGGTTTTCATGTGCAAACTTTCAGCTTTTATTTGAGAGTATTTTCAGAAATATCCGATGTACATTTAGAAATGACTGCCTTTTGTGCATAGACTCCCCCCTTTTAGGATCCCAAAAATATTTGGACAGATTAGCATAATGTACAATAACGAACTGTAGTTATGTTTAGTCAGTGGCAGGCCGTGCATTTTACACCTAGGCCTTCAGCACTATTTTCCCGTAATTAAACCGCATTCTAATAACTTCACCAAGACACTGTAGGGCTATAGGCTATTGACATTTGACGTAACCACCCCATATTCACAGTGACAGTAACCTTAATCGAGTGGAATAAACTGCTTTAAAACTAGGCTCGACACCTATGAGACTTTCAATACACTAATTGACACGACATGAATACACGGTGATGCCGGGAGGAACAACAAAATGCCGGGAGGAACAACACAATCAGGATTCAACAGGCTTCCACAAAGATTCCGGCCAAGCTGCTGGACCTAAATGCACATGTATGCCACTACGCACACTCAAGGCACCACCAGCTAGGTCACTGAATCTGAACATGCTTCACACCAGCAGCAATGATCTAAAGCAAGCAATAATAATAAATAGCTATTAACAGGTCCCGCGCCAGGATTAAGTTTGTCTGTTTATCGATATCCTCCTGCTGTGTTTCAGTCCTAAATAAAACTGAATACAAAAACAATAAGCCCCCTTAAGCCCCCTCATGGCGCCAACCCTGCTAGTAAAAATACATAAAAATCCATCAAACTTACCAAAGCTGCTTATTGTTTGAAGACAAATTCCATTAGGGTGACCAGACGTCCCGGTTTGCCCGGGACTGTCCCGGTTTCAAGCTGGGTGTCCCGGGTCCCGACAAATATCTGTAAAACACTAAAATGTCCCGGTTTCCAACATTCACTACCAAATTGTCCCGGTTGTCACTACAATAATAATAATAATACTGTAATGCTTCCACATACGAGTCTGAGCTAAGCAAACATGCATAGAATTGCGGAGCAAAGCAACAATTTTCATCAAAGCTCAATGTGCCCCCCTCTCCACCAACCACAAGCACACATGATGACCAACATGCGTGCATACATGTGCGCGGGCATTAACATGCAGTTACACAAGGGTCCTGGTCTGGGGGATTGAAAATGTGGTCACCCTAAATTCCATCCTCCTTTCTTTTTTTGAAAAATACTTATCTTTTCATAAATTCACCACCAAACCTAATTCTTCTCCTCCATCTGCCATTCTGCCAAAAGTAAATATCTAAACAACAAATCTAAAGCACTATAGCTAAAAATCAAAGTTTCAAACAACCGTAGATAAAGATAGGTCAGGTGTCAGCTAGTTTTCTTCAGTTAGCTAACTGCCACTCCTATCAGCAACACGAAAAATGCTGACGTAAGCCTAGTGCAGTTAGAAGGCTCCGGTGTGTCAAAGAATACGCCCAACATGGCAAACTCAAAATCCGATTGGTTAATTAATATGACAATCAACAACATGGTCCTGTTCGCTTCAACAGCAGAGGGGATTCACTCGAAATTCTTAAGGCCTCCAGTTTACCCGAAGACAGCACAGGTGAAAAATCTGATTGGATAAAAGCTTTAATTTATATGAGCTGCACGAGAAGCAGCACAACTGAGGGAGAGATCAGCATTGAAATTACGTTAATAGACTAATGAGAATTAAGTTTGTAAAATACATATAGCGTTAATGAAAACATATTAAATAATAAAAATATAATTTTCTGATAGGCCAGCAGAGAGGGCCTTGCTAGCCTGGACGGCCCACCACTGTGTTTAGTAGTTGGTTGCATATCTTTTGCATGTAATGATTGCCTGAAATATATGACCCATGGACATCACTTTAGGTTGATTAAACATAATAAGCTATGTACCATAGTTCTGAATGCAGAACAAAGTAATTCATTAAACTGAGGGTTTGTAAGTAACCAACAAAAGTTGGAACATCTGTAGGAATTGTTAGCATCAACTTTCAAGGCTTGATTTACTTCCTTTGCTGCAGAACAGCTGTAAATTGTTAACCCATTTTTTTAACCTCTAGCAGTTTCCCGCTTACCTTTGTACCATTTCAGGTTATTCACTGGACTTGAACTGCTTAAATTTCAATAAAAACTGGATGTTGTAAAAGCTTTGACTGGTAGTGTATGTATATTTGATATTTCTGTTCTTTATTTTTTAATAATTTGCAAAAATGTCTAAATCAGTTTTTGATTTGTCATTATAGGGTTTTGTGTTCAAATTGGTGAAGAAGAAAAACTACATAATCCATTTTAGAATAAAGCTGTAACATAACAAATATGGAAAATGTGAAGGTGTCTAAATACTTTCTGAACGTAGTGTTAATTACTTTTGGTTTCCCTAAAATTGGGGCAATTTTTAAATAGGTCTGCAATTCCTACACGATTCACTGATGTAAATACAAATTTCAAATTAAAGCTGACAATCTGCACTTTAACCTATTTAAATAACGTATTTTGTAATTTCAAATTAAATATTATGTAGTGCAAAGCCCAAACTGCAATCCATAATTTGGACGTGTCACTGTCCAAATACTGATTGGCTGCATTGTATATTGTTTTGATAATAAAAGGACTAAATCCTGTGCATTTTCAAATTAAATCCACAATTGGTTTCTTGTTCTGCAAAAAGGCATTCATCACCTAGGCTGCAAAATACCTTTCTAAAAATGATCATTCTGGAAATCAACTATGGCTACAGGTTTTCTACTAAAATGATACTCAATACATAAGATTTACCAAGATGCTTTGTCACCAGCACTCCCTTAAACACTGACTTTTACACAAGTGTGTAGAATAATACCAACATCCAAAATAGATATTACACAGATCTACTGTGTACATATGCAGAATACATCCCAATGAAGAGGAAATCTGTCAGTGGATTTGCCCCACTGCATTTTTACAATGATGATTGTTAGATTGTGGCAAGCAAACCCAACACAATGTGAGAACCTTTCCCATGTTCTATTATAAATGTACTCACTTATGCATGGGAATAGTGCTCGGAGTCAAACTGTAAACCCAAGATCAACACCATAATTAGATGTTGGGACATCAGTCGCTTTAATAAGCCCATGTTCTAATCCCCTTTATAATTGCTAAATCTATCTTGGACATATTCATTTAAAATATTGCAATGGTGACACAGGGCTCACTCTACTTGGCTAGAATTTGTTTGACATACAGTAGACTTAAGAGTCAAATGCATTCAAACAGATAATAGAGCTAGATTGATATATTTTCACAGTTGTATATTATTTCAACATACAGTAATTATTCAATCCTCAGATTCCTACAGTTTGTAGAGATAAAATCTCAGCTTTTCTCCTTTGCCCAATGTAGTAAGGCAGTATTAACTGGGTTTGAAATGTATTTGATTGTTCAAATAATTTGGCTGTGCTTGATTGATCTTGCCTGATGCAATGTAACTGATGGAACAGTCTGGAAAATGCAAAACCTGTCCACCTGGAACTCCAGGCATGTGCATGTGTGTCTCACAAAAAACTAGTCCCTATCACCACCACATTACCATACTTCCCTCTGTACTCCGGTGCGGTGATCTGTGATGTGTCTGTGATTTAAGCCACGGGGACTGTTTTAAAGGCTCTCTGTCTGCCTCTGACAAGAGCGCAATTTACCGGGGCACTCTGCAGCATTAGAGGGCTGCAGCACAGGGCCAGACACAGAGCCAAGCCCTTGGCCCAGTCGATACTGCTGACAAAGAACTGGGGGGTGGAGGTGTGGGTGAGGGGTCTATACAACCGTTTCCCGGCGCCTGTCCAAAGCTCCACCACTAGTGCTGATTGTTGGCTGAATGTGGCTGGCTTGCCAGGCACATGCCGGCACCCTCTCATGCGGCTGTATGTTCTTTCAAATTCTTTATTTGCACTTGATTGAGTTTGCTTGGCAACCGATGGAATATTCCTCAACCATTAAAATCATGCCATCTGGCTATCCAGGCATGCAGGCACAATCAAAGTCTCCAAATGTTAGAAATTAAACAAACAATATTTGACGCCAGTTCTCTGTGGGTTTTTTTTTACATGCATTGCTCTACAGTATGACTACGGGTGGTTTCCAACCGTACCTTTTGGGAATTATGTTATGTATGTAAGGAACTACTTTTTAAACTGCAATAACATTCAGTATGAACATAAATCGGTTGGCCCAGATCCGGCATTGCTGGCTCTCTGGGGGACTGGGAAATCACCAGAGGGGTGGAGGAGGAAGAGAGCACGTCCAACAGAAGGGTCAATGGACTGACTGACATTCAAGGCAGGGGAGCAATGAAAAATCAAGAAGGTGAGTGGCCGACAGACTGGACACTTCGCTGCCTGGAACATGCTAGGGTTTTGTACTGTTTCCATTAGCTGGGAATGGAGGCGGAAGTCCGTAAATATTGTAGTCAGTGTCTAATAGTGAATGGCTCCCCAACGACCACCCCCGCTTCCTCTCCGCATAATTGAAGTGCCATTTTAGAGGGTTGGCATGGATGTTGTTGTTTCACTGCCACAAGTACATACTGGTGATGGTGATCTAGGAAATCCAAAGTGTTAAGAATAATCAGATTAAGACAACGTTGTCTTTCAATCTGACATAAACACGGCATAATGAACATGCTTATTGCAGCATTTGTGACTGTGTAGCTAAATTCATTTTCATTCAGAAGAAGTTCATCAATTCAGAGTACTGACAGGGCCCAAATGCAATGATCTGAGATATAAACTTAGAACGACCAAAAAGCAGAGGGGGCTGCTCTTAACTGACAATTATCAGGTACAGGGGGTGGACGAAACAATGTAAATACAATATACTAATATCAAGGACCTAATAATAAGAAGAGACAGTCTTTGCATTCAGAACAGCTCCAATCCTTCTTGGAAAGCTATCATACGTCCTGAACTGTGTGTAGTGGGATATTGCACCATTCTTTAACAAGAAAAGCCTCCAGTTCTTTGAGAGATGAGGGAGGTGGAAATCAGCTTTGGACTCCGTGCAACAGAATTATCCGATAAAGGTTCAATGAGGTTCAAATCTGGGGATTGGCGAGGCCATGGAAGGCATTTGACATCATCCTGGGGTTCATAAAACCACTCTTGTATTTGTTTAGCAATGTTCATGGGGGCGTTTTCATCTTGGAATATTGTAACATCATGAGGAAACAATGTTGGCACAAAAGGGTCTTGTAAAATGGCCTCATATTTCTTGGCCGTTAGACAAACATACAGAGCAATCATCAGACTCAATGACTCTCACAAGATGGCCGCCAATACCATTACAGATCCCCCACCATGTTATGAGTTGGCATCAGAGTAGACATTGTGGGCTGATGGTATCCCTTGGCCATCTTCAAATGTTAAACCTTCCGGATTTAGGAAACAAAGTGAAAAACGACTTATCAGACCATATCACTTTTGACGCACATTGTTTTGTGGGTCACCCTTGGACACAAGCGTTTTCCCAAAAGGCAGCCCTGCCATAAATTCCAGCTTTGTGAAGCTCACAACATAAAGTCCGAGACTGTCACATAGGTCCTGATTCAAATTCTGAGGTAATTTTTAAGGCTGTGCTATTTGGATACTGAGCAACTGTTCATTTAACTTTTTGTATATCGTTGTTGGTCAGCATCTACTTCCGACCACTGTTCCCCTTTCTTTTTCAGGTTTGGGATATGTTGTCTGTTGTTAAGGTATTGAATAATAGTGTAGTTGCATCTCTAATTCGGGTATTGACTATTTGACCCCGTTGGAACTCTATTAGTTGTCTCACTGCTGTGAAAACTCAAATATCAAACTGGTAATTGTCAGACCTATTTTATAGCTGACACATCAGCCATAAAATTATGAACACCTGCCTAATATTGTGTAAGTCCCCCTTTTGCCACCAAAACAGCCCTGACCCGTCGAGGCATGGACTCCACTAGACCTCTGAAGGTGTGCTGTGGTATCTGGCACCAAGACGTTAGCAGCAGATCCTTTAAGTCCTGTAAGTTGCGAGGTGGGGCCTCCATGGATCGGACCTGTTTGTCCAGCACATTCCACAGATGATTGATTGGATTGAGATCTGGGGAATTTGGAGCTCAAGTCAACACCTTGAACTCATTGTTGTGTTCCTCAAATGATTCCTGAACCATTTTTGCTTTGTGGCAGGGCACATTATCCTGCTGTAAGAGGCCAGTGCCATCAAGAAATACCGTTGCTATGAAAGGGTGCACATGGTCTGCAAGTGCCGTCTTTCAAAGTAACATCCACATGAGTGGCAGTACCCTAGGTTTCCCAGCAGAACATTGCCCAAAGCATCACACTGCCATGTGAAGGTGTAAAAAGTAAATTTGAAAAGTTCTTTGCTGGGTTTGGTGAACACAGACGAGTACATTAATTTGTCACAGTGATGGCACGACAAAAGTGTTGAGAATAAAAATCCCAGCAGTCCAACTTATTTTTTAAATATGACTTACAAATTTGCTTCTTGAGTAGGAATGGCTATCAGTGGAACTGCCTCAATTGTCTTTACTGATGTACCTGCCAAGGGCAGTTGCATATTGAATTGTAAACAAGTCATAATTGTATTATGACTTCATAATATAGAATAATAGTACAAACACTTTCCCTACGGTTGTATGACACATTTTTCTCTGGTAGGCCTATAGACCCATTTGGAGTGGACGTCACAGTTATGTCACTGAAGTTTGGTTGTGGCAGAAAACTGCAGGAACAAGTTTAGGGAAACGGGCAAGATCCTCAGAAAGAAATGTCTTGTTGTGCCGTTGGATGTCAGAATAGGAATGCAAAAAAAAGATGGCCTTCATTTTTATAGAAAACCGTTGTCAAAGCCACCCTTTTAAGTTAAATGCAGATGTTTATGGTTGCAAGCCATTAAACAGACCAACTGGACTGATGAAATCATCCGGAATGCTCGTCTCTACAGTGCTCATTTCATATCAGGCAAAGTATTATCCACAGTTCATCACACACAGGCAAAATCAATGATGTAGTTATAATAATAACAATAAATTAGTAACAGCAGCAACCACAATGCTGGCACTATTTCACAATGGTAAACACCAAGGATTAGTTAGCTTGTAAGCATAATTGGCATGCAAACAAACCAAATTGCTCATTCTTAGACAGTTTAGCTTACATCACTCAGTATTTCTGCAAGTATTTAATGAATGAATGGGAAATACCGTAATATTCTTTTATCTGTGATGACATTTTCTTTACAAAATAATTTTTGAAGGCATACGGATGATCCATATTCCTATATGTTGCAAAGAGGTTACTGTAACTTTCTGCCACCAGTTCGGCTCCACCCACAAGTTGTTAACTTAACTAACACAAAAAGGGTCTATATACACCTTTAGAATGTATTATATTTCCTGTTGGTCTTGAACAGTTTCCAGGCCATTTCTGTGCCCAAACAAAGCCATTTTGTTATCTGCAGTGAGGTACATTTTCACAAGTTGTGGCCAGTCTCAGCACTCCCAGAAGCCACTGGCAATAACGGATCCATGGTGTGGAAACCTGCCAGCTTGCAGCACCACAAGGACATCCTGCTCTGACCCCACCATGAAGTTCATACCTCAATGACTTCATAATTGTTTGTGTGGGTAATTTAAAAAAAGTTAACATTTTAATAATTTTTTTTTGCTTTAGTTTTAATGTATTTGTTGTTGCATACAGTTGTGCTTAAAAGTTTGCATACCCTTGGAGAAATGGTAATATATGTACTATTTGTAACGAAAATGTGAGTGAGCAGGCAAAACACATGTCTTTTATTTCTTATGGGATTCACATTCAAATGTATGTCATAACAGAATGGCACAATCATAAAACAAAACATGGCAACAAAGAAAAAATTGAACTGACCCCTGTTCAAAAGTCTGCATACCCTTATTAGTTATTGTATTTCCAGTATTAAGATATATAAATATTATAAAAAAACATTATCCAAATAAATAACTTTAATTTGACTTCCAGGTGCCTAAGATTTTTGCACAGTATTGTAGGTATTTAAATTATACAGTTATGCCAAGTTTATGAACCGTTTATAAAGCATGACATACTATTAAATATGCTTTGTAACACATTAGTGTAGTGTACGGAAGCCCTGAAGCCCAGTTAGAAAAAAAAAATGTTGGGGCCCAGAGACTAAGTTTATCTCGTTTGAACGACTTAGTATCTCATTTGAACGACTTAGTGAAAAAAATTAAGTAGTAAAAAAAAAAACTTACATTTAGAATTATTATTATTTTTTTTTAATACTAATTGTTTTTTTGCTATGTCGTTCAAACAACTTAGTATCTCGTTTGAACGACATAGTATCTCGTTTGAACGAACTAGCAAAAAAAATTAAGTAGTAAAAAAATGTTTTTTCCTACTAATTGTTTTTTTTTGTTGTTTTTTACTAAGTTGTTCAAACAAGATAATCATTAGTATGTCTAATTAGGCCAAATTCATTATGCAGCAGCTTTAAAAGGCCATGTAATGGTTGCTACAGCCCATCATTCTTTGATTCCGTCAAGTGATGGGCCTATTATTGTTCATTAAAAGTTATTTGAAACCCTAAAGCAAGGCAACCTTTGAACTCCAAAGCATTAAGTCAGAACAGTGAGCAATCAAATAAATAGTAGCACATTGGCCGAAGGTGAGGACACATCAAGTGTGCCATGACATTTTGCTCAAATGATAAAATATTGTATGTAATACAAAACAGTATTGTCCAATAAATATTCAATCCAGGCAACATTACAACGAATACAAGTTGTAGTCTTGTTTGAGTGCTTAAGTTGAACTTCTTGCATTGTAAAAAGAGAAAGCGTTACTCACTAGTTATGACCAATTGCAGCTAGTATAGTAATTCACAGCCTAATAACCCTCCGCTATTCAAAACGAACGTACCACCGCGCTTATATAAACTGAGCTCTAGTCCGCTGTCGTCTTTAGAATATGCCTACTGCATCATTTCACCTTTCTATAAAACAAATATTTTTTGGACCTTGATCAATGATCCGGGGCTAATATGGAAACACCCGGACAAACATTACTGAATCAAATAGGACGGTTATTTTACCCGGAGCCATTATGTATAACAATTGGAGCTGCAGTGTGTGGAGTCTATGCATGTATTTTTTCATAGTTTTTTGTATGTTTGTAGTCATAGTAGCCCATCCATCATCACCAGTTCATCCAGAGATAATAGGCTGGTCTACGCAGATTAATAACCACTGTATTAACCTAACCCAAATCCCTATGGCCATTTGATTGTTTTGTAGGCTAGTTCACACTAATCAGGAATTAATGCATATATATATATATATATATATATATATATATATATATATATATATACCACCGTCTTGGTGGTTCTAGTGGTCAATTTATTTATTCTGTTTAGTGTGTACATTTTCGTTGATGTAGGATGTGTGTTGAAATGAATGCACTCGTTAAAAGTATCCGTAAGATAGTGAACATTGTCGGGTGTCGCTAGAATGTTCTCCAGTGATCCTTACACCATTATATGTCAAACTGCCCTGTAGTTGTATGAGCAATGGGAATGAAAACAATTTTAAGGGACATTTTACGTTTATATTCACCTCCTCGGACACATTTAATATTTTAAAGTACAAAAAAGAAAAAACATTAATAAAATCTGAAGTTTATTTGAATTAAATAGGCAGTTGGAACAGTTGGAGTCGCAACGTTTTTTAAATAATACCTGCAAACGGTTAGCAGTGACAATCACAAAGTTATAGCTTACCTTATTATCCGTTCGACAGCTTGCTAGACATTTGATTTAGAACAAATATAATAGCATGTTAATTTATCTTTGCTTACAAATAAATGAACATGACAGGAAACGTTTTCATGAAAATCACATGCCAATTGCTTCAAACATTTAGAACAGTAAAGAATAAAATAGGAATGTTATTTCTTAACCAAATAACTATAGACTAAGACATTGTAAATTGTAGATAGAATTTGAGAAAAACTAATGAGAAACGCGTTGAGTCATGGCAATGCTAGAAAAAATGACAATTTGAGTAATTTCGAGTTTCCAATTATATTTTATTTCTATGCTAGGCCACTTATTCTAATATGCAGTTTATGTTATGTATAAGCAATCAACCACTCTTGCCCAAGGTCCGACAGTATTCTCAAGAGTAAAAACCGATATCCTACCCCGCACATTCCAAAAAATACAGTATTTTCGCTTGAGACATATGGTAGAAACATTTTATTCTCTGTCACAATCAAGGACAGGTGTGAGGTAGGCTTATAGA
Organism: Esox masquinongy; assembly: GCA_016801175.1. NCBI lineage: Eukaryota > Metazoa > Chordata > Actinopteri > Esociformes > Esocidae > Esox > Esox masquinongy. Next base: position 17,015 of record JACXGI010004954.1, read on the forward strand.
GAGGTCATATGGATGACTTGCAGCTGTGACACCAGCGCTACTGTCCGGGGACTGTAGGGTCAGGTCCCTATACTAGAAGCACCGGAAAGGGGTACATTTGACCCAGTGGTACCTAAAAAAATGTTTTTCGTGGCACTTGATAAACTTACAGGAAGCTCCTTTTAGGAAAACTCTTAGATATGCATGCTTAATCCCCCAGTATTTTTTAAATGTAAACATTAGTTCAAATGAGATGCTAAGTCATTCAAACTAGATAAACTTAGTCTCTGGGCCCAATTTTTTTTTTTACTACTTGGGTTTCAGGGCTTCCGTAGTAGTGCTTATGAGGGGATTAAAAAGAATTTAGTAGCTCCATGTCATTTAACGCAAAACCACATCAACAATGCAACATTTTCAAAAAGGGTGTATAGAATATTTATATCCGCTGTATATCATACTCAATGAGGAAACTGTCAACAAACCCATTGCTAGTGTGGAGCGACTGCTGAATAACTTTAACGTTAATGAGAGTATGGAACCGTTAGAGGGTAGATTGCTTGGGGTTTGACGCAGTGTGGCCTGGAAAAGATAATTGTAGTAGTTTCAGGCCAACGTTTCGTTGGCCTAACACTGACATTAACACAAACATTATGTTTATTTTTTCCTGTTACTGCCGCTTGCTTGTATATAAAAGAGCAATTATAAAAGGAAAACAAATTCATATTCGAATCTGTATTTGCATTGGAGAATGTAGTCCTAAATTTTCACTGCTGTTCGGGAAAATAATTTGCATGGCAAAAAGGCAAACAATTCAAAATGGCTGCCTCACCAATGACTCAACAGATAGTGTCCTCGATCCATGTTATGTATGCCTGAGCTCCTTTGAAGGTTGACTGGAATAAATTTTAGAAAGTGATAGGAAAAACAATAAAGACATTGCATGGACTTAGTCACAGTATGTGGAGCACAAAACAAACAGAAAGACAAAGAGAGAAAAGGAGAGTTATTGGCTGCAAGGAAAGCCAGAATAATACAGCGTTATGTTGGTTAACTTACAACACATAATGATGACTCGCCACAACCCCCAAGCACTCAATAATTGATTCCCCCTTTTTTCCCTACTCGTTGGCCAACTTCTGAGATTCAATTCCCATGGAGATGATGGGAGCAAAAAAAACAACAGCAGATGAAGAAAAACTGGAGTGGCATAGGAGTCTTTCTTGCAGCTAGAAGCACTTTGAATAGTTGCCTGTGACGAAGGCTCTAAGGAGAGATCAAACCTAGAGAAATCGTAGGATCCGTGGCACCAGCACCGATAAGAATATTTAAGTGGGAAATGTCACCGCCTGGCTCAATGAGAAACGAGATGTTATCAAGAGAAAACGGAGTGACAGCGTTGTATGTCACGTGACAGGCACACGGTGACGCTCAGTGGGTGTGCCTGTCACGTGATAAAGTGCTGGTGGGTGTAGACTTAAGCATGTTAATAGGTTAACTTGTTTTGCGAAAATATTCATACACCTGACCAATTCTTTAATTGACCTAAATTACAAATGGTACACTGACAATTTACATAACCATTCAATCCCTCTGCTATGGGAGCTCCCAGTTTACACAGATGAAAGAAATTGCCCTAACAAGGACACAGTTATTTTACAATTTACCTCCACCTGTTTACCATTAAAGTTGCTGTAACATTTTCTGGATTAACACCCCATATTTAAAGGAAAACTGGTCAGTCTGTGAATCTGACGGAATATGAAGATCAAAGAGTATACTTTAGAAGTCAGAATTAAAGTAATACAAATGCATAGATTAGGGAAATTGGGGGAAAAAAATATTTGGATATATTGGCTGTATAGTAGGGGACGTTCCAAATGGCGATATCAGTTTTATATCAACACACATGTATTGTGGTTCCATTCAACCAATCAATCATTGCTCTAATAAAACATATGGCTAGTAATCTTTCACTCTGTTAATATACAGGGCAGGCATAAATAATACTGGCAGTGGCAAGCATGGGTTTAGCTCATGACACAATGACATAGATGTGTGAATAAAGCATATTGTACTACACTGTACAGAGAAAAACAACAATATTGCAGGTTGAAAGAAAATATAACTAGATCAACAGCTAAAACAATAACTAACCAACTTGTTTAAAGAAATAAGAGAATTCTTGCCTAACCAAAAGAAGCCATAAAGAATGAGGTTATTAAAAGGCTAATCTAACAATCCCTGGTCCAGCATTGTTGTCAAGATTGTCTTGCTCGTTAGCTACAAGTCAATGGCCAATGCTAACATGACTCAGCTGGTTAGTCTAGTTAACGATGCATAGTATTATGCCATTCGCCTACATTTGTGTTATTCATTTTCCATAGTGTATTCCATAACTCATGACTAGTTCTTTTTTAGATATTATGTTCATGTCATGGCAATAATTAAACTACTTCCAATGACCACCGAATGAGGCTATATAATGTAGTTGACACGTGGTCAAACGACAATCATGTAAGTACAGGCCTTGCATTATTAATTAATTACAACAAATGCATGTAAGTCATCACAATATGCTGCAAGATACAGTAGATATACAGTACTGTACAAAAGTCTTAGGCACCTGAAAGTCAAAATAAAGTTATTTATTTGGATAGTAAGTGTTTTTGTAGAAAATAAACAAATATTATATTAATGTATTCATATGCTGTATATTATATAATATATAAATTATATAATTTTTTAAAAATTAAAACACTTACTTAAAATTAAAAGACCAAATAAATGGCCTTAGTTCAACTTTCAGGTGTCTAAGACTTTTGCACAGTACTGTATTTCTCAAAACTCAGAAAATAATAAATAGTTCTTTACTAGTTATTTCCTTGCATTATGGAGTGAAGACACTCCAGCTCATAGTTTACGTGGTCTTTTATTGATTGTACAGTCCTATTCCTCTATTGATTTGTTCACTTGCCCCCTAAATGCTAGCTCGATAGTCAGTTTTTTTCCAAAAATTTCCAGCAAAGTCTAGATGTATAGCTAATTGCTAGACCGGCGGCCCACCCGACAGCACAGATGAGCTCCTACCAATTACGTGCCACTATGTTCCTACAGCCCAGCCGCTGTCCCCCAGCTCTTAACCCTCCAGGCGACACTCCAGCTGCCTGCAAGAGGCAATACAAAAAAGAATCCAGTGCCTTCCACTACCTACTGTTTATATATTTAACATACCCTTTTTGAAATGGTTTGTGTGAAGATAAAAACCAATCAATAAATTCCATACAATTAACACTTTATAATTTACAAGACTTGCAAATCAGTGTAAGTGACATTGGAACACAAGTTAATGTTAAGTGACAAATCAAAAGTAAACTAAGTCTGCAACAGACAGCACGGAACATTAATAATCGCAGTGCAGGAGAAGCATTAGAATTATAATAATACAAATGTACATAAATTCTCATTGTTTCAGTAGACACAAAAATATACACTTAATTACTCAACAATTAACAAACAAATGTACATAAATTCTCATTGTTTCAGTAGACACAAAAGTATACACTTAATTACTCAACAACTACACATATAAAACAGCCTACAGTGCCCTCCACTAATGGCACGCTTGGTATGTATGAGCAAAACAAGCTGTGAATTGTTTTTGTATTGTTTATCCTCTTTATCTTTCATTCAAAATATTAAAAAAAATCTAATGATAAATTAAAAATAAAAAATCTAAAGAAAAAATACATTCTTATCATAAAACAAATATTTTTCTCATATGTGTGCCACAATTATTGGCACCCCTTACTTTAATGCTTTGTGCAACTTCTCTCTGCCAAGATAACAGCTCTGAGTCTTCTCCTCTAATGCACAATGGGGTTGGAGAACATATGGCAAGGAATCTGAGATCATTCCTTTATACAGAATCTGTCCAGATCCTTCAGAATCTGAGGTCCACGTTTGTGGACTCTCTTCTTCAGATCATCCCACAGGTTTTCTATGGGGTTTAGGTCAGGGGACTGGGATTGCCATGGCAAAACCTTGATTCTGTGGTCAGTGAACCATTTTTGTGTTGAATTTGAGGTGTGCTTTGGATCATTGTACTGCTGGAAGATCCAACCATAGCCCAGTTTACGTTTCCTGGCAGAGGCAGTCAGGTTTCGATTTAATATCTGCTGGAACTTGACGGAGTCCATGATACCATGTATCCCAAAAAGTTGTCCAAGACCTTTAGAAGAAAAACAGCCCCACAACATCAAAGACCCGCCACCGTACTTCACAGTTTGGATGTGAAGAAAAGGTTTTGTGGTGAGATAGAGATTGTTGACTATTGCTAACACTGTCCATGCCTCAAGATATACCATTCCTACAGTAAAGCAGAGGTGGGACCAAGTCATTGTTTTACAAGTGACAAGTCGCAAGTCTTAGCAATGAAGACAGGCAAGTCAAAATCAAGTCTCAAGTCAAGACTGACAAGTCCCATGTCAAGTCTCAAGACCTGAACTTTGAGTTTCAAGTCCTAATGTGGTCTTCACCAAATTTAATACCATTTCATATTTTAACAAGACTAATAGTATATTAAATCTACACAAATCATGAATGCTTTTACAAATATATTATTTGTAACTTTCCATATACATTTTATATTTCCATGGAAATACATGGGTCGCCATGAGAAAGACACATAACCACATGTACTAACCACCAGAAGGAGAGTGATGGCAGCAGCGCATCGCAAGGACGCACCTGTTTCCTATCACTAATTAGTTGTGTTTATATTCTGTTATATACTGCACTTCACAGTTATTATTTATATGTCTCCGTGTTGGTGCTCTTCTTCATTTGACTGCCATCTTCACTATTGACTGCTATCGTTCGTTATGTTTCTTTTCCATTTTTCCTCACTTTGACGCACTCATTACACTCACACCATCACAAGCAATCCTGCCATAAAGTTACAATAATTTATTAAAACATACATCAAAAAAACTGCTACTGAACTGCTACTGAAATTTGAACACTGCCTCCCCATCCACTATCGAGGATCGCTATGGGTTGCAATCGGGAAATGCAGACTTGTACATAACAGCAGTAATGTCAGGCAGGATTTAGGCCACTGCCTAGCCAGTTGTTGCTCGGGGTCTATGATCACATTTCGCACTTACTGACTGTGTGGAGGCTCATCAATTTAACGTTGCGTCAGCCTACATGCTACACTAGCGAAGTTATATATAGCTGTCATATTTGAGTGAAATAGGGGTATCATCTTTCCAAAGGCTCTGTCTGAATTCATTTGCCAACGTTTCTCTGCACTGCCATGCGTAACTTTTTCTCCACTAACACAGTTTGATTGGCTGCTGTCGGATTCAAACTGTAATCCATTAAAGGAAGAGTTGATGTGCTGCAAACAGTTTTAATAGCATCATGTTTAATATTTGGGCTTGGTGAGGGTATCAAAAGGCTCAAGGTCAAGTAAAGTCACAAGTCATTGGTGTTAAGGTCAAAAATCAAGTTGCAAGTATTTTTTTGATTTTGTCGAGTCTAAAGTCATAATTTGTGACTCGAGTCTGACTGAAATCCAAGTCATGTGACAAGTGCAAACCTCTGCGGTAAAGTATAGTAATGGCAGCATCCAGCTGTGGGTATGGTTTTCATCAGCAAGCACTAAGCATCTTGTTAAAATTGAAGAATGGGTGGAGCAAAATACAGGGGAAGTGACTTCAGTCTGCAAAAGAAATTAAGCTGGGGATAGAGTTACCTTTCAGCATGACAATGATCCCAAGCACCAAACCAACTAAACCTGCCAAGAACCATTTGACATCACTCTGACACTAAGTGCAAAGATGGTACTTACATACAGTGCGCAATTACGTTGGGGCGCGAGAACACATTGGGGCGCGAGAGACATGGATCCGGGTTGGCAAGTTGACGCAAATAGGCTACAGCACATCTGTAGCGCAAATAGCGGAAAACAAAATGCTAAAACTTTCACAATTTTGTCAGGCAGTACTGAGGCTACAAGAAGCTGCAGGAATAGTCAACTTTATGAACTCTGATTGCTTTTTGTAGAATGTTTATAGTGCAAAGTGAACACAGTGATGGAAAAAGACAAGTCATGTGCAGCAGACCGGATCTGTGAAAAAAGAGGTGCCGGAACAAACTGAGGAAAACTGAGGATCCGGCTCAAATTAACCACTGCTTACATACCCCAAAATACTTGAATACTTCTCAAACATATTTCCATTTTAATGTTCTCTTACAAATATTTTCCATGATAAAACCAATGTCACCTTATAGTAATTTATTTTGTGTTTTCAAATAAAACATCAAACAGAAGAACATTTTAATGAAACATCTGAAATTCCTTAATATGAGAGAATTGTTTAGGGTTTTAAACACTTTGTTAGGAACTGAAAAACAGTTACACCATTAACAGTGGTCCTACAACAGAATCAATGTATTATGCTTAGAACTTGAGTTCACAGAGAGATTCATCCATCCCCAGAAAAATAAACAATGAAACTTTCTGGCAAAAGCTTATGTTCCATCAATGGAAAATTAACATGGCGCAATAACATGTTTTAAAGTGGTTGGACAGTAAAACATGGAAATTGTGTAGTAATGTGTTATGACTTTATAACACAGTATATATTCAGTAAAGACTTCCTGAAACTACACAATGTGCAGTAAGACAAATATCCTTTTCTTCATTCACTGCTATGGCCAAAGAGGTTCCTGAATCTCTGTCTTTCTGCGAAAAGACTTGTAATTGACAGTGCTTTTAGCTAGAAATTGCATGGAGTGGAGATGGCAGCCGATGGCAGCCGATGATGCGCTCCTCAGACTTCACCACCTTCTAAAGGGCCTTGCGATCAGCAGCAGAGCAGCTGCTGTACCAGGCAGTAATGCAACCTGAGAGGATGCTCTTAATGGTGCACTGTAAAAGTTGGTGGGAGTTATGGCAGACATGCCAACCTTCTTGAGTCTCCTCAGTAAGTTTAGTCGCTTTTGGTCAGTTTTCACTCCTGAGTCTGCTTGCCTGGACCAGGTGAGGTAATCTTTGATGAACACACCGAGGAACTTGAAGTCGGAGACTCTCTCCACTTCAGCACCATCGATATGTATGGGGGCATGATCCCCCCTCTGCCACTTGAAGTCCACGATCAACTCCTTAGTCTTGTCTTAGTCTTGTCCACGATCAACTCCTTAGGTTGTTGTCCTGGTACCATGTAGCCAGGTCCCCTACCTCCTCTCTGTAAGCGGTCTCATCATTGTTGTAGATGAGACCCAGGATGGTGGTGTCATCCGCAAACTTAAGGATGACTTTGGAGCTGTGTGTGGCCACGCAGTCATGCATGAACAGGGAGTACAGGAGAGGACTGAGTACGCAGCCCTGCACGGCTCTGGTACTCAGGGTCAGTGCAGTGGAGGTGAGGTTGCCCATTCTCACCACCTGAGGTCTGCTCGTCAGGAAGTCCAGGATCCAATTGCAAAGGGAGGTGTTAAGTCCCAGGGTCCTGAGCTTAGGAACAAGCTTAGCGAGCACAGTGGTGTTGAATGCTGAGCAGTAGTCCACGAACAGCATCCTCATGTATGTGTTACACTTTTTTTTTTTGACGGCACACACTGAGGGCAGTGTGTGCCGTCAGGGCGATGGCATTGTCTGTAGATCTATTGGGGCGGTATGCAAATTGAAAGGGTTCAAGGTGTCAGGAAAGGTGGCGCTGATGTGAGTTCTGACCAGCCACTCGAAGCACTTAATGATGATGGAGGTCAGTGCTATGAGGCGGTAGTCATTCGGGCAGGTGATGTAAGGTTTCTTCGGTACAGGGACAATGGTGGTCTGCTTGAAGCAGGTCAGGGAGAAGTTGAATATAGAGGTGAAGACCTCCGCTAGCTGGTCGGCATACCCCCTGAGGACACGGCCTGGAATGTCATCTGGTCCTGGTGACTTCCGAGGGTTCACTCTTTTAAAAGCTCTCCTCACGTCAGCTGTTGTCCTGGTACCATGAACAGGGACAGAGTGCAGTCATCCTGGTCCTCAGCAAGCCTTCCAGAAGGAATGGTGTTGGTCGCCTCAAACTGTGCATAGAAGGTGTTGAGCTCATCGGGGAGAGAGGCAGCAGGCTAGGCATCATTGCTGTTTCTCCCTTTATAGTCTGTGATGTATCCAGTCCACACCACATGTGTCTTGGGTCAGAGCTGTGGTAGATAGACTCCAACTTATCCCTGCAGTCTCTTTTTGCATCTCTGATGGCCTTCCGTCGGTCATATCTGGACCTTTTTAAAACCTCAGGGTTCCCGGATCTATAGGCAGACTACATAAGGTAGTAAAGAAATGCAGTGCAACACGGAACATTGTAGCTTCTTTTACAGAAAGTATCAGGAAATATGAATCACTAAGTGATTCTGTTTGTCTTAACCTAAAAAATTTTGTCACATATTTCATATTCATATTGTGGAATTGAGTTTGGTTGAAATGCTCTGTAAATGTTACATCACTTTCCCTACTATAGTTGTTCTCATGTGGTAATTTTGATCTCTACCCGTCTTCAGTCTCAGGTCTTCCTGTAGTTATATTTGGTGAATAAAAAGCACCGTTCCGAGTCAGAATGAGTTGCAGCGGTGGGTGTCTACAACTACGTTAAAGCTTGGAGTGTCTGGTGCTAGTAATTAACCTTAGAGCTGTGGCAGGAGGGGCGGCAGAGAGGACAAAACCCCTGCTACGGTTTAATCTGGCTGTCGGCGGTCTGTAAATAAGGATTGGATTGCTTTATTGAAACACTCTCTTGGGTCGGCCATGCCAGGTAGCCGGGCATCAATATTGGCTCCGGCAGGAGGCTGTCAGGCTTTATTAGGCCGTATCACAGGGGCCCCAGCCAGCAGGTGTCAGTCCTGGCAGAGAGGAGAGAGGGAAGGGAAGAAAAAAAAACAAGGAGAGACGAGAGTGATGTGGCATGGTCTCTCCCTGCTGTCCTTTCCCAGTCCATACTCTTGTTCTTCCATCTCTCTCTATCCTATTTCATCACTTCATTCTGCTTCTGGTGGAGCATCTGCCCTCAGCTGGCAAAGTATGTGTCTGTGCGTGTGGGTTCAGCCTACTAATTCCCTTCTTCAGTTTTGTCAGCTATTCCTTCAGTGTGGTCATCGGAGGGGAGAACAAACACAGGTAATTTCCTAGACATTCAATTTACTCATTATCATAATATAGTGAGAGGCTAGGGAGAAAGCGAGTGGGAAAGCAAGTGGGCAACAGATTTAAGTCATGCATATCACGTAAGCCAATTGCATGACACAGACCTTTAGTCCCTTATGTATGTACACCCAACCCCCTCTGCCCAACAAGTTTTTGTACAATTGTCAGTATGGCCTTTGAATGTTCACAAAGTGTTTACCTTGCAATTTCATTTAGGTGAGTATCTCAAAAATCTCCAAATACAGTAGGAGGATTGGAATGGAGCGAGGGGGACCGGAATGTTCTTGTGTTGCTAGGCAACGTCCGTCGCAGCAGCCTAACTAACCTGACAGTGACAACACAGCAGAATGTTTAATGAGGATACAAAAGGCCAAACTACAAACGTTGCCATTGATCGAAACAAAGAGCCTCCCTGTTGTCTGGTGGGAGGTGTAATTTAACCATTCAAGAGTACGGTCGACTAGCCTACCATTGAACCTGGCACGCTGTTTAGCCAAAAGGCACAATCAAAGGTCTCTGAGGTTCAGTTATAGTCGTTTGGTGGCAGAATGGTATTACAGGCTTGTTTGCACGCGAAGCAGCAACACAGACAGGAACCAGTATCAAAATTGAAAGATATTAATCAGATTTGCAACACGTCATACTGTTTATGCGTCACTCTCCTTTCACTCCTTCTCCCTCTCTGTCTTTAGATTAATGTCTCCATCTAGTGCCAGGCCCCTTGAGGCGTAGCTGAAGAGTCTGCGGCTCCAGTCCATGAGGAAGCACTGAGCTTATGTCTGGTTCACATCAGTGTCCATCCATAAAGTAATTTTCAAATGTTTTGTGTCCGTGGGTGTTCTTTAATCCAAGGAATACTCACTTCCCTAACTAACACAGGGAATCCTAACCCTAAAGGGGTTAGGATTCATATTAGAACTAAGGTAAGATTAGAGGATTATAGTTTTGGTTAAAGAGTTTTTTTAAACCCCTTTAACAGACTTATGTCATATTTTTTGCAGTAATAGTAGTTCTACATCGGTAATAACGGTTGCAGAGCTACAATGTTATTTTGGAAGACAAGGAAGGGCCCCACACTACCCAGATTCCAGTTTTTTTTTTTTTTACAAGAACGTATGTAGTGTCAGAATGCAAAATTCTTTGGAAGATATAATTGGACATCTTAGACTCACATGAAGATGGTAATATTTTTTTTGTTGTTGTTATGACACCTACAAGCTCCAGAAGAGCAGCTGGAAGTTATAGTAGCAGCAACTGATTAAGTAGGTAAGGGGTCTAGTGGGAGAATTATAATTTTTTTATACTAATCCACTAAAATAGCCTTATCACTCACTGAAGAGGTATTCAATTCCAAATATGAATGTAATCCAACACACTCTCGCACCAATAACTTTGTTTCTGAAGTGTCCTTGCTTGCAATCGTTAGGATGTAAAGACCCACAACATCTGATAGAGTTCTTGTGTCTTTTTTTTAGCACTGGGGTCTTCCTGGGCTTTTTAACATTTTAAACTAGCTTAAATGTACGGCACATGGTGTGGGCTGAAACCTCTTTGGGTCAGCTTGTATACCTCAGCTTGTATATAAGTTCTGTAGCTATTTGTCATCCATTCAAACAAACTTTCTATGGCATCTGATGTTGCGTATCTTGCAGCCACATCCTGGCTGATTGTCTACAGTTTAATGGGCTGCATAATGTCTGAATAATACCGGGGAATGTGCCAGCAGGAAGGTCCTGGGTGATGGACTTGTAATCCTGGGAATGTACATTTTTGAGGGATATTTGTTTCCCAATTCCTGAGTCTATCTTTTGCTCTTCACCATATTGAAAGTGCTAATGGGAGCCACATTTTCTGTTTACTTTCTCAAAACCCTGTTGATTGGCAATTTATACCATGTAGGCACCTGTAACTTACCATAGGTGAGATAAATAATGATCTGCCTCTATCCTGATTATTTTGAATTCTCCAGATTTCTCCAGAATTCTCAATAATTTAAAACTTCTTTGTTGGTCATGTGTAGTTGTAACATAAGTCAATGGAAATCAAGCTGAGACCAAGTTCTCTTTGGAAATGAGACCAGACTGGACCGGGCTCAAATGTGTTTATTTATATTTACTGTATGTAATTCCATGATTGTGGAGGCCAGGTCATCTGATGCAGCACCATCATTCGCCTTCTTGGTCAAATAGCCCTTACACATTCTGGAGGTGTGTTTAGGGTCATTGTCTTGTTGAAAAACAAATTAAAGTCCCACTAAACACAAGCAAGATGGGATGCCGTATCGCTGCAGAATGCTGTGTTAACCATGTTGGTTGAGTGTGCCTTGAATTCTATATAAATCAATGACATTTTCACTAGCAAAGGAAGTGAAACCTCCTTCCTCCTTTGATGGAAGTACACCATCAAATCTCCTCCATGCTTCACAGTGGGAACCACACATGTGGAGTTCATCCTTTCACCCACTGTTCGTCTCACAGCGGTTGGAACCAAAAATCTCCAATGTCCATTTCTCATGTTTGTCGTGGCCCAAGCAAGAATTTTCTTCGTACTGGTGTCCTAGCAGATTTTGAGCATTTTTTTGCAGCAATTCGACCATGAAGGCCTGATTCATGTCTCCTCTGAGAGTTGAAGCTGTTACTGTGTCTGTTACTTAAACTCAGTGAGCATTTATTTGGACTGTAATCTGAGATGCATTTAATTGCCGATTTCGGAGGCTACTCAATGAACTTATCCTTGAGTAATGATGGACTTTTTTTTCTCTTTGCTTATTTGAGCTGTACTTGCTATAATATGTAGTATTACAGTACAGACATAATGATGATCTTCTGTATCCCATCATTACATTGTCACAGCACACCTGATTGGCTGAAAATCATTAAGAAGGAAAGAAATCCCACAAATTCACTTTTAACAAAGCACATCTGTTAACTGAAATGCATTCCAGGTGACCTCATTAAGCATGTTAAGAGACTGCAAAGGGTGGCAACTTCGAAGAATCTACAATTTGAAATCTTTTGATTTGTTTAATTTGTATTCGTAATTTCGGTTACTACATGATATTGATCATTGTGATGTCTTCACTATTAGAATCAGAAAGAGTTTTAAGTAAGTTTCACAACAAGGAATTTGTTCTGGCCCGTTAGTGCAACCATTTATTCAAAAGAAATAAAACAAATAAAAATAAATAAGAACAGTGGACTGAGCATAAAAACAGTAGACTGAGCATTAATAAATTACAAAAAAATATGTAAGGTGCAAGATTTGTCCAGTTGAGGGTTGTCTATATGTATGTGGGGAGGGTTTGTAGATTTGTCCAGTGGAGGGCTGTGTGTGTATGTGGGGAGGGTTTGTAGATTTGTCCAATTGAGGGTTGTGTATGTGGGGAGGGGTTATAGATTTGCCCAGGTGAGGGTTGTGTGTGTATGTGGGGAGGGGTTATAGATTTGTCCAGTTGAGGGTTGTGTATGTGGGGAGGGGTTATAGATTTGTCCAGTTGAGGGTTGTGTGTGTATGTGGGGAGGGGTCATAGATTTGTCTAGTTGAGGGTTGTGTATGTGAGGAGGGGTTACAGATTTGTCCAGTTGAGGGTTGTGTGTGTATTTTGGCAGCAGGCTATAATGTAGTCAGTTTGGCTCCGGGGGCATGTTCATGAGGCCTACTGCTGTAGGAAAGAAACTGTTCATGTGGCAAGAGGTTTTGGTCCTGATAGACCTCAACCTTCTACCAGAGGGGAGAGTTCTGAATAGTCCATTTCCATGGTGAGAGGGATCAACCCCAGTGGTTAATTTGTAAATTTAGAGGTCCCGGATTACAAAGTGAATGCGGATCCTGTATATCTTTGGAAGGAACGAGGTGCCAGATCGAATGAGCTGTAATGAGCACGGTGCTGAAATAACTGAGAAAAAGCCTCACGCACGTGCTGATAAATAAGTAGAATACATAATGCCATAACACATCCAGAACTTTCATCTCTGCTAAAACTGGTGTGTGTCCACATTATTAACTTTTGGGACTTACACCGACAACCAAACTCATCTCTTATTATAACTCAAGCATTGTACCCAATCCTTAATTAGGTCTAGCTAACTACACTATAACATCAACATTATCGGATCATAGTCATTAACACTACAGCACAGTGTCTGGAAAATTCATATACTTTCCTTTCTGTTTAATGGTCAAAAACCCTCCACATAACAGCCATGGAGCTCTCCTCTGGGCTGTTTAGGTGTCGACAGACCTGCTGATTTAAAATTGAAAATACATCCGATTGTCTTTTAGACATTATTTCTAACGTTAGCTCACTATCAATATTCCACCGCAGTTGGTAAACACATGCCTGTTCTGACGGCCCTGTTGCTGCATTCGCGATTACGTGACTAGTCAATAGGCAGTGCTGTTTTTTCATTACATTTATTTTAGACCACTTTTTTGGTCAAACTCTCATGTTTTATACTTATTCGGAAAGAAAACCTTATCTGTCAAATTATGTACATGTCCCAGTAGGCACAGGATAAGAGTCGCCAAGTTCAGGATCTAGATCCGCAGGTCCTGGATCCGGCTGGATCCGGCACAAATTAAGCACCGATCAACCCCAATCTTTGCCGCTCCCCTCTGCATCCTGGAAGAGTGTAGGTCGTGTAGAGACGACAGATTGCAGCCAATCACCCTCTCTGCAGAGCAGATGACGAGCTGCAGCCTGCCCTTGTACTTGGCAGTGGCTGCAGCGTATCAGACGGTGATGGAGGAGGTCAGGATGGACCCTATGATGGCAGTGTAGAAATGCACCATCATAGTCTTTGGCGGGTTGAACTTTTTCAGCTGCTGCAGGAAGTACATCCTCTGCTGTGCTTTCTTTGTAAGAGAGGTGGTGTTCGGCTCCCACTTGAGGTCCTGGGCAATGGTGGTGCCTAGAAAGTGAAAGGACTCCACAGAGTTTACTGGGGAGCCACCCAGGGCGATGGGGGGAAGGACAGCTGAGCTTCTCCTGAAGTCCACTATCATCTCCACTCTCTTTAGGGCGTTGAGCTCAAAGTTGTTATAACTGCACCAGGACAGCAGGTAGTCAATCTCCCATCTGTAGGTGGACTAGTCTCCATTAGAAATAAGTCTGATGAGAGTGGTGACTGGAGGTGCAGCTGTTGGTGTACAGGGAAAAGAGTAGGGGGGACAGGACACAGCCTTGAGGGGAGTGGGTGCTGAGGATCAGGGGGTCAGACAAATGCTTCCCCAGCCTCACGTGCTGTCTCCTGTTGGACAGGAAGGCTGTGATCCACCTGCATGTGGACTCGGGCACACCCTGTTGGGAGAGCTTCTCTTGGAGCAAAGTGGAAATTATGGTGTTGAATGCGGTACTGAAGTCCACAAACAGGATTCTGCTGTAGGTTCCAAGGGAGTCCAGATGCTGGAGGATAAAGTGAAGAGCCATGTTGACCGTGTCGTCCGCAGACATGTTGGCTCTGTAGGCAAACTGCAGTGGGTCTAGTAGAGGGTCGGTAATGGTCTTGAGGTGGGACAGCACAAGGAACTCAAATGACTTCATAACTACAGAGGTGAGGGTGACAGTTAGGGTGACTGTAATCAATAAGTCCTGTGATCCTTGCCTTGTTGGGGACTGGGATGATGATGGAAAATTTGAAACCGGCCAGAATGCAGCATGTCTCCAGTGAGGTGTTAAAAATGTCAGTAAACACAGAAGAAAGCTTATCTGCACAGTGCTTTAGGGTGGATGGGGAGACGCCGTCAGACCCTGCTGCTTTGCGGAGGTTCTGTCTCCTGAATAGACTGTTAATGTCCTCCTCCAGGATTGAAAGTGCTGTTGTAATGGCAGTGATGGGTGATTGTGTATGGGCCCCGACGGTGGGGGGCTGGTGTTAATGGCTGGACACACAGGGAGAAGCTATGTTGTCAGGACTGCCTTTTTGTCTTTCAAATCTGCAGTTGAGCTCATTCAGGTCTGTTGGAGGTCTCTCCAAAGAGAAGCAGAGTTGTTGGCTGAGAACTGTTGTTTTAATTTCTCTCTAGGCAGGCTTGGCTTCCTTCACTGCCTTACCAAAGCTGTATTTAGCTTCTCTGAACCTGTCTCTGTCCCCGTTCCTGAATGCCGCCTCTGTCCCCACTCCTGAACGCCGCCTCTGTTTCCAAACACAGCTGTCTGTGTTCAGCTGTGAACCAGGGTCTGTCATTGTTGTAACTCACCTTGGTCCTTGTTGGTGCAGAGCTGTCCTCACAGAAGCTGATGTATGATGTCACAGCATCAATGTGCTCATTCAGACTATTAGTGGCAAACCTAAAAATGTCTCAATCAGTCCATTCCAGACACGCACGCAGACCCTCTGTTGCTTCACTGCTCAATGTCTTTGACCTTCGCACAACAGGCTTAGGTATTAGATGGACCATGAGGTGGTCTGAGAGTCCTAGAGCAGTGTGGGGCACAGTGTGATAGGCATTGTTGATTGTTGTGTAGCAGTGATCCAAAGTGTTTGCCTCTCTGGTCGGGATTTTAATAAACTGTTTATATTTCGGGAGTTTGTGGCTTAGGTTACCATTGTTAAAGTCGCCAAGAACAATAACTAAGGAGTCCGGGTATGACCGCTCCGCCCCAAGTACCTATTCGGGTAGCTGCCGTTGTGTCTCATGCACGTTGGCTAGCAGTGGAATGTAGACACCGACCAGGATAAATGATGAGAATTCCCGCAGGCTTTAGAAAGGTTTGCAGTTGCTAAAAAATGATTCCAGGTAAAGAGAACAGTACCTCAGTATGACTGTCATGTCATTGCCCCAGCTGTTGTTAAAGGAAAGGTTCACTAGTTTTGATCCTGGGGCCTTTTTTCTGATTATCTAGCCTAATCCTGGACTGTGGAAACATTATTTTTGGAATTAATACAGTTTTGAGAGTTTATGATTTTCTAAAGGAAGCCTCTCCTGGCTAAAATTAAAGTGAACGGGGCAACAGATATAGCATTCAAAATTTCCCGTAGTATCGAGAATCATGTCATTTCTCTGGTATCGTATCGAAGTTCAAAATTCTGGTATTGTGACATCCCTACAACATAACACAGATGTTCTACAGACATGTTCAAGTTATGTTAGGTGTCTGCAAAACAATTGTTGTTGAATTTTGCGTATTTACTCCATCAGGCCTAAGGTAACATCTTGTGGATGCAATCCCCAACTGTAGTTACTGTTAGGTAGACCACATGATTATATCATATTTGTCAACTGAACTCACAAATTATCTTGTGATCTACTAGTACAGATGTTTTTCTGGATTTTTTTTTTCGTCACATCACTGTGATTCTTAAAGAGCAGAGCAATTTTTTGTTTATGGGGTCTTTTGGGGTATGGGTAATCAGGAAAAGGGATTTTCAGGTTGATGGTGTGATAATGATTGAAAGAAAAGTTGCATAACAACATTGAGAAGAAAAAAAGGGCTTTAAGAAAATCTTTTAGTTAGGGTTAAGTCGGGATATGGTTTTTTTAAGGGTTATCAATAGTTACTTCCCAAAAGCTCCTCACAAGGACAATGATACAAAACAGCATATGCATGTGTGTGTGTGTGTGTGTGTGTGTGTTAAAAATGCACCAGCAAAATCCCAAGATTGTATTGGTGCTCCTCAGTTTATCTGTGTAAAGGTTTGTGAATTGTAATGAATTGTGTTTGAGAGGCGGATGTGAAAGCAAAAGAAATATGTTTGATTTGCATTGCAGGAGGTTGTGACTCAAGCACAGCGGGGTAATTGAGGACTTGCTACGCCGCCACATAGTTTCTCATTAGACTAAGATAAAGCTTCAGCTGTATCCTAAAAACATACAGCTTTTAAATCGGATTCCTTTTTGTCAGGTTGATGGTGTGGTAATGACTGCAACAAAAACATGTCGAAAACCACTTCCCACCAGAAAATCTAAGGATATGGGGCATTAAATCCATGCTGTAAAGAAACATGTCTGTCAAACAATGGTACCCAGTGTAAAATTGTACTGATATCCTATATGGATCCTATCCTATATGGCACACACTTCTAGCTTGCAGCACAGTGTGCATAGCCAATCAGCCAAGTATATACACTGAATATTGTCCAATGCATGTGAAACCTCAGTTCCAGATACATGGGAGACCTATTAAAACCACAGCCAAGTAATGATATCCAGTAACTATAGTATTTTTCCTAAAATGGGACCTTATTCCCTATGTATACTAGCTTTAAAGATCTCCATGGGATCTGGTCAAAAGTAGGGCACTATGTTTGGAATAGGAAGCCATTTGGAATGCAGGTACTGCATATTAAATACTGCAGTGGCTTCAGCCCCGAAAAAACTAATTTAAGTCAATGAAGCTTTGGTCTCTAATGAAATTTGGGTGGGTGTAGAAGAGCACCTTAGGGCTACTTCTTTCTTTGCACCTTGCCCAACTTGGCAGGTGTTCTCGTTAAGCCATCTTGCTTAATTTTGCATTTCCCACAGTGGGAGCAGCTGAGCATATAGCAGACGAGAAGTTTATTTAACTTTGCAACTCCACAGAGGATTGACCCCTAATCGTAATATCCTTTGACAACTAGCTGAAGGCAAGGTAATGTGATTAAGGTAAACATGAGTTTTGCAGACACATTTTCAAACAGTGTGCAAAGAAATCACATTAACCACAGGTCATCAGGAAATTTTTCACAATTTACCATCATAAAAAATGAAGAGGCCTTGAGATGCTCTGTAAGTTATAATGTGCGGCACAAATTACCACCTATTCCCCAGAGCATCAATTGGTACTGCTATAACTTAGCTCAACACGAAGAAATATAACATCTTTCCATTCTCCACTGAAATGCAAAAGCAATTTTGCCTTAGAAGGCTAATACTGTTTAACTTCTACAACCCCAGTTTTCTGAAGGAGTGAATATAGTACTACACTTATTGAGTACTTGCTCTCACATCAACACTGGAACACAATCTACAATCACTCCTTTTAAGGCCATTGTGTGCTCGAGTATGTCCTACCTTCCCAGATTATATCATCATTGGTCAACTCTCATTCTCTGATTGGCTCTTCGTCATGGACATCATGGGGCAGAAAGGTGTCATACCTCATTCTCTCCCTCAGGGAACCATGGTCAACCTTCCAGCTGTGTATGTCTGGAAAAATCCCTGGTCAACAGGCAAATTACATCCAGGACCAATGGTTTCTTGCACCAGTGGGAGCCACAAAAATCAATGACAGGCTTTCCATGAGCAGCTTGTCCAGAATGGAAATTATCCAGCACTTAACCAGCCACATCCACATCACTCGTAGGAAAACGGCGTCCATCATAAGTGCCATCAAACCCTCAAAAAATAGACACTTAAAAAAAGTACCTGACTGAGTGTGAACTCAACCAGTGCTGTAACGTGACACACATGTGACAAAGATTGATAAGAATGTTGGGAAGTGCTGTTGAAGGCAAGGTAGACAAGTGACATGGACTAGAACATTTTACAACTCTAAATCCTACTGCTCTTCAGAAACTACATTTACTACTAGATTACTTTTATACCAGCCGACTATGCTAAAGAACCAAGGAGAAGCCGCCACTGTTCGAAAACACAACACTATACTCTCTAGAACTCATCAACTCAATGCCAGACAGCTGACTAGACAAAAAATAACTGATATTGCAAGAAACACTACTGTAACAACTTATATGACAAAATCCCGCAGAACTAGAGAGTTAAATACACGGTCTGGGACTTTTGCTATAAACAAAATATTTGGTTAGTATGTGTGTTCCAAGGATTGCTATAAAAGTGCAAGATCTTCTGCTTTGTCCAATGAAAATAAGAGATCAGTGCAGGGCTTCCGATGGACAGTCCCTTATGGCCTAGAAAGGTGTGATTTTAAAGTGCAGAGGTATTAAACCCTATCATTAGGGACTGCCACATGCTTTAGAATTCTGAAATATGTTATACTGCCGAAAAACTGACTAAAAGGGAACTTTTAATACCAGTGCTGAGATAGGCCTTAGCAACTGTCCCTGTACCTCAGTTGGTAGAGCATGGCACTTGCAATGCCAGAGGTTGTAGGTTTGATTCCAATGGAGGACCATGTCAGAAATATAAACAATCATTACTCAAAGTCACTCTAGATAAGGGCGTGAGCAAAATTACCAAAATAGCAAAACCCTTGTTTTGTGTTTGAATGAACAGTAGTTAGCATAGTGGTAACCAGGTACGTTTATCTGCTCAGCCTCTTGGTTTGTCATGTGAGGACAGGCAGAAATAGGAAGTCTCCATGTCCATAGTCTATCAGAAACTCCATACAGTATTTTTAAATGCATACTTTTGTGATAGCATTTTTTCAACTGCCCAAACATAGCCCAGTATAATGGTTACCAAATCATCACTCAGTTTTAAGAGACCTAAAGTAATAGGACAGATTAACATTTTAAATAGTTACCATATTTATTAATGTTTGAGAATCCTTTGCATTTAAAGACTGCCTGAAATCTGCAACCAGAAGATGTCACCAGACGTTAGGTATCATCTGCTCTGCCAGGCCTGCAGTCATTTTTTTTTTCAGGGAATATCTAGGAACCTTTACTCATATTTGTCTCACTTGTCCACAATACCTTTTTCCCAGTGTTGTAGTACTCGAGACCGGCGTTAGTCTCGAGACCACTTTTTGAAGGTCTCGGTCTCATCTCGGAATCATCCGCATTTTTACTCGGTCTTGTCTCGGTCTCAGACAAAGAGGACTCAGGATTTTATTTCAAGACCACAACTACGGGAATATCACTAAATTGCCTGTGCATTGTTTACTTTATTTGTTAATATCATTACTGTGATTGGATGTAAAACGTCACACTTAAATGCAACCAATAACTTCAAATATTTCTAATTTGAAATTACCCATTACCCCTCCCCGCAACCCAAAAGTGAATGAGGGAGATAGGTGAAGCGGTGGCTGTCTGGAAGATGTCGGCCAAATTAGCTATAATTAGATTTGGTTTCCTGAACCACAAAGAGTTTACAATAGCGTCCAAAATAGATCACACAGCAGTGTGTAAATTGTGCAAAGAGACGCTCACAGACGGCTGGGAATACATCAAACTTTTACTAGCATTTAGAAAGAAATCATAAAAAAGGTAAGCTTAGTGTAAGTGACGCTAGCAAAGCCAGCTACCTAACGTTTGCAATCTGCCCCCTTACCAAAACTCTTCAGAAATCTCTTTCCCCCTTTACCCACAGAGATTTAGTGAGTATTAGTTACCTATGTAACATTATATACTGTATGTTTAAGGGTACAAGTTTCAGTTGCTTGCCAGCTTTTGTTTGTGATAAACAATGATGAGTCAGGCCACATAAAGCTATAGTATGTAGCTACCAATATCTATAAAGTTACGTAACATCAACATTAACTAATGTCAGCTGCATACCTCTCCCAACTTAATTAAGTTAAGTTAAACGCTGCGGTACTGCGCTGCCTCACTTGCGTGAGAGAGCTAGAGACGTGACAGCAGAGACAGAGAGTAGAGACCAAGTAATGCGCCTCCACTTTTATGAAAAAAAATAACCAATTCAATAGGCTGCTTTGCCTGGCCATAAGCAACTGGCACTACTTTAAGAGTGCTAATTTTGAGTTCAAATACACAGTTACAGATCTTTTTACCTAGTCAAACCCTACTGCTTGTGTGTTTTGAGTGTCATGAGCTCCTGTCTCTCTCTGGCTCGCACAATCCCTCAATCTTTCCCACACTGGGTGTTAAAAGAACAATATGCCCTTTCGTGATAAGAAAATTAATGGTCTGGTCTTGACCCGGTCTCACCCTGCCTTGATGTTGGTCTTGACCCAGTTTCGACCCCTCAAAGTCTTGGTCTTGACTCAGTCTCGAACCCCTCAAACTCTTGGTCTTGTCTTGGTCTCAATACACTCTGGTCTTGGTCATGACTTGGTCTTGGTTTAGGTGGTCTTGACTACAACACTGCTTTTTCCAGATTTCTGCAGGCAATTAGATTTTTGAGGCAAACTAGTGATTGTGCACCTTGTATTCCAGCTGGTGAAGCCTTCTGTAGATAATAGTTGCTGACCCATCCATGTTAACCTCTTGGAGAGTTTTCCTTATCTGTCAAACAGTTCTTTGTTTTGTTTTTTCTTCATTATGGAGAGCATTCTTTAGTCATCCATTGTAAAGGTTATCCTTGGTGTAGCAGGGCATTTTCCATTGCTCAGCTAATCAGTGCTTGCCTTCTTCTGTTGATTTTGCACACCTTATGTTTTGCCTATGTGTCCCATTGATTTATTCAGATGTTTCTACCACATTATGGCCAGCTTGACTTGCATTGACACTCCTTTGGTTGTTGTGTTATCCGACACAAGCAAGCGACTTCAAATGCAAATGCCGAGTCTAGAATATTGTCTTGACATTGACATGTACATGCGTAATTGTCCAAATATGCTTTGGTCCTTTTAAATGGGGTGAGGGATGAAATACAAAACATGCTATCATTTCTAGATGGTTCATTTGATATTGATGTCAATACCCTCAAATTAAAACAGACAGTCCTTACTTGAACTCCATTTTACTGTATAATTGTTTATCTAATATGGTGGAGTACAAAGCCAAAACATTAAAACTGTGTTCACTTTCCAAATTCCTTATGGACTGCATTGTATTGTGCATATGTTTCTTTGGCATTTTAAGCTTTATTTGACAGGAAAGTAAGGAAAGGCGGGAGATTGAGTACTGTTGACAGCGGCTTTGCCCGCTGGACAAACCAAGGCCACTTTCTTCCGTTTGAACGCAATATTTTATTTGATGCATATTAGCTGATGGATTTCAGTTTGTTAAAAGAAGGGAATAAGACTAGCCAGATTAGGCTAGGCTACATTAATGAAGACTGCTGTTTGAGGTGCACGTCCAGGAAAAGTCACTGTTAGAAAAGCTTTTTATTAGTAGTTACCAATTATGATGTCAAGAGCAATGTTGTGCATTTAACCTATAATCAAATGACCAGTTTTAATTTTGCCTGAGGATCCATATTTTTTGTAGATTATGCAATAATTAACCGTACTTCTCTGGAATTAAATTCATATAAACATACAGTTAATTGGTGCAATTAAGTTCAATATCAACATATCCCCAGTGCTATTGGGCCTTAATGACTCCCTATTACGTTGCTCATTAACGTTTTGCTATTATGTTTGTCCTTAATGTAATCAATTCAAAATGATAAACGTTTTGTTACAAATTACATTTACGGGTTAGCCATCATAGTGACCGTTGTTAGGGTTAGGAATCAATACTGAGATTGGGATGAAGGTTAAGAGTAAGTTTACAAAGACAGAAAAACATATGTCCCCCCAAAATAAAAGTCTCCCCTCTCACTAGAGTCGAACTCATTGAGGACAAATAGCACTGGAATATGTTGATATTGAATATAATAGCACTGCTGATATGGCTGGATTCCATTTTGCTTTTCTCCAACCAGCTTTTTTTCCCCATACCACTTTGCCATACACTTGGTTTAGCTTAACTGACAACACTGTCTGTTCCCTTTATATATCAGTACATTTGACCAAAGCCTTATAAGCCATGGTCTTAAATGAAAAAGCATTGTAGCGTCACACCAGACATCAATAGTCTTACACATTAAGCCTACAGATGTTTGGACACAATGATTTTTAAGTTGACACCTCATTCAAAGTCATTTATATATTTTTTAAAAAGGTGCCAGGCAGATATGAAGTAATAGCCCACAGATACACAGCATTCCATAAATGAAAAGGGCAATGTCAGTTTCTCTCAGTCATATGCATTAGCTGTATCTCATGATCACTACTTATATCTAGGGCTCAATGAGGAAGATTTGGGAGTGGATGGGAAGACAGGGATGACTTTGAGAAGAGGGGGGACATTCTTCATTTGATTTCCATCACTGTCTTTTCTTCCTCCTTCTCTACATGTCCCCTGGGCTACTCCCATTGCTTGGTTATCTGCTTATTGATTTGGTGGATATGGTTCAATCTTCAATCGGTCGGCACAGTTGTACTGTAGCTAGGCTACGCTCCATGGTTCCCAGTGTGTGCGCGACTATATTCCGTTCACTCTGCATGACATTAATGGGGTGAAAAACACTGCTGTGAAATGTCCAACAGAGAGTAAGCAGGCTGCGGTTTGAATAGATGAGTAATCATGTCCGACATTATCATAAAATGTATAATTATCATACAAAGTGTGAACAACGGAAGTGTTGTGCATTTAATAACACATTCAGGGTGTTAATAGTCACAATAAACACCCTGAATGCCAATTATACCAGTTCTGTATAACATAATCTAAAATTTCTACTTAATTTTACATTTGAGACTTCTATACTTGTGTTCTGGTGGGTGAATCGAAGAGGAAATCAGCAACTGAGTGCACTTTTGATTTAGCCCTACCATCGCCTCATTATGGTAAATTTAAATTTCAATGTTTTCCTCCAGCTATGGATCACAGATCAATGAGCTGAGGCAACAGGGATAACTGGGAAATCTGTTCTTCCAATGCACATGCCCTTTTCTATTTTAACAAGATGGCAGAGGAGAAGCCAAAGTCTTATTGGAGACTAATCTCAGCAGATAAATATCAATATAAAATACTGGTCCATGTGGGCGAAACATTATTTTAAATCCAGAGAATATGGTTCTGTTTATTTGTTAATGTTGTTTTTACCTTTCACATACAGTCAATTATGAGTTAGAGTCCAGAGACATGTACTGAATGTTTTTTTATTGATGCTTTCCCCAATTAAAAGCGCACTGCAAAAACATTCTTTAAAAAAAGAAGGAAATTTAACTACAACCCATTTCCAAAAAAGTTGGATGCTGCGTAAAATGTAAGTAAAAACTGAACGTGTTGCCGGCATCCAATTCAAAGTGGGCATATATTTTTCAAGAAAAAAAAATGTCTCAGTTTCAACATTTGATGATGTCTTTGTACTATTTTCAATTAAATATAGGGATTTATTTGCATTTTACACAGCGTCCCAACATTTTTGGAAACAGTGTTTTTTTATGAGATATTTGAAATAGGTGAAAGAATCTGCCATTGAAACAAGGCAAATGACTTTATATTCAAGACATATTTTCTAAACCAAGTGGTATTATTTAATAAAATGAACCTTTAAGGATGGTTAGAATTTTATACTGAAAAAAGATAAATAAACTTATATTTTTTGCAGTGTGCACTCCGGTCACGTGATCACCCATCTGAAAAGTCCTGCCTTGCAAACCCATCATTGGTATAGAAGACAGAGTCACAACCAATTCTAGCCTATTGAAACAGACACAGCAGTGCATCCCCTTCCCCAAACAACCTGCTGCACACATGAACCTCATTTTGATTGGGGTTGGTGGTGATAGTGAACAACTACACCCTAAAAATAATCTGAACCATTAAACCTTAAAGCCTAACCCCAACCCCTCCTAAAGTGAACTTTACATTTCACTTCACCCAGTGACATTTCTCTTCCGCTGGACGAACATCAAATACTGATGTAAGACTGAGAGATCCTATTTCTTATTGACCCTAATAATTTAGTGTGCCGCAATGACCCTTCAATAATGGAACGTGCCTCCAGCAAATTAGTGTTAATGAGCAATTTATTCTAGGAACGATAAACCTGTAATTGTAATCGGCAAAAATGACAATGGCTGTTTACATTTTTGTCATATAGCAGATGATTTTATCCAAATCAGTAATTAGGATTAAGCGTCCAGCTCAAGGCAAAAACAACAGATTTTTCATCTTGGTGGAACATGATCATCGGCCCCGCACTAACAAGTTGGTTATCTAGCCCTCTGTGTTTGTGTGTGATCCAGGTCAAAACATTCATGTAGGCACCAAGTTTTTTTCCCTACTAGGAAAAAGGATATTTATGTCTTGGGTTGTTGTAGGACTATGCAATTCAGGTCAGATTTATGGTGAGGGAAATGGATTCCTGGGTTTCTGGTCCCCCACAAGGATAGAAAAAGAAATGTGTGTGTGTGTGTGTGTGTGCTGTTAGATTCTGTCCAGTTTTGATCCATGAACAAAATGAATGCAAACGGTAGTCAGGGGAGAACCATCTTTATTCAGCATGAGTCCAAGATGTTGATCTTCCATATTTCTTACATGTTCTCCAATAATTACAAATTTAACACAGTCTTTTATGCCTGGACACATAGGAGGCAGTCAGTGGTCATAGCCAACCATTACACAGTCCATTATCCTCCAATAAGAAAGGTTTATCCTACAACATACCCTTGTATGGTATGTTCTAACCTATGGTACATGGGGCTATTCATACAGCCTATGACAGTCACATGGACAACTCCTATCAGGAGGTATGGACAGGATGTATGGATAGGATGTGTGGGGCCCATCAGTAACGGGCATCACGTCCTATCTATTGTCCTTTGTTCAGAGTTAGTCAGCACTTATGTGTTAAGTTTCTCAAGCCTATATCCTATCAGTCCCCCCTTCACACATGTAACAAATAATCATTACATGTTGATAAAACTAGCAAAATAAAAGTACAATCCAATTCCTAATGAACTGAAAAGGTCCAAACACTTCTGTTAAAAAACAATAAAGAAAAATAATAAAAATGATTATCTGGCCTATGAGGCTTTATTATTCCTTAAATGAAATGAAAATAAAATGCAATGGACACAGCTTGCTCTGACATATAGCACTGTATGACATTGCAGTCGTAGTGACCATCGTGATCGATCTATACCATACACATCAAGTCCCAGGCTACTATCAGTCTAACCCGTGTCCAACAGAAACAGACCAAACATGACATATTAATGAAATGCATAATTCATTCCCAATAAGCCCTTTAAACAATCAAAGTCCCCCCTTGTCCATTTCATGAGTCACGCATCAACATCATACTAACGACCCAACATATCCTGAACGTAACACAACATTCAACTCCAATGAATGTACCAGTTACAGTGTCTTTGAAAAGGAATATGGCACTATTAAACATATCAGGATAGTTGTTGTAATTATAACTATTAAGCAACTTCACAAAAAAACAAGTATCAATGACCAATGTTTGGGTAGAGATCGTATGTAGTCCTCTACCTGCTTTGTAAGAAATGAACATACATACATAAGAGATCAAAATACCAGTCAATTTAGGAAAACTGTTGATTGTTACGAATGAAGCTAGATTCCCATCAAATCTACTGTATTTCTAGCCTCCAGTCTTTTCTGTCTTGTTTCAGAGATATAAAGTTCCAATATCAGTTATTGCAGTCAGTGTGATGTGGACCCAGCAAATTGCCTGGTTGTCCTAACAAGTCAGTGTAGGTGTGTAGTGGAATA
This sequence comes from Esox masquinongy, assembly GCA_016801175.1. Classification (NCBI taxonomy): domain Eukaryota; kingdom Metazoa; phylum Chordata; class Actinopteri; order Esociformes; family Esocidae; genus Esox; species Esox masquinongy. Next base: position 43,517 of record JACXGI010004954.1, read on the forward strand.
GTGAGTTTCCAACACTTCACTAATTCAAGATTACACCACAACAGTGTCTTCCACTGTGTTGGGACCATGTCAACTGGCCTGTGGTACTCTGACCTGTAGTATGTGGAGTCCTTCAGGACTCAGGTGGATTCTCCTCTCATCTCACTGTCGATGGTTCATCTAGAAATGGAGTGTGAAGCCAAGTGATCTGACCCTGGCATCGTTCTGCCATGTGAGTAGTCAGGACGATTTGAAACAGATTCATCCAGTGTGGTTGTAGAAATCCTTCTTGAACATGTTGCTGGTACTCACACACTCAGTTGTCTGTGTCCAGTTGGTAACGTGATGTATCATCAAAAAGGGGTTGTGATGTCCCGATCTGTTGAAAGTATAACAGTAAAACAACGATTAGTGTGCTTCAACAGTCCATCAGACTTTCATCTACTGGGTATTGTTCCGTCAACTCCCAACAATGAAGACAGTAGATCAGTGCTGAAAACTTGTGGATCTCAGAAGTTTCATCATTAGACTGAAGCTTACACCCCATTAAGACAAGTTTCCACAATAGTCTATGTCAAATTTCCTTTTCCATCTAGAACTGGCTTGGTTGATGTTTCATTCAATGTGCTATATTTATGCCCGATAGCACATGGCAGTGGAATGAGATTCCGTTGTCTGATCAGACTTGACTTTGCTTAGCCAAATCAAAAATGGTTACATCTATGCTATTTCACCATTAAAATGTTTTACCTTACATAAAACAAAACAATTTTCAAATAAACAATTAAAAACAAAACCTGTAAATGGAAGATGTAAAACATAACAGATGCCAATGCTCCGTTATAATTACGCAAACAGAAAAAACAGATTTTTCATTTAACTCTTTATAAGTACCAATTTGATTTGCTTTGAGCCCTAAGCTCAACTCTTTCCAATCATAATCAATGATCATATCATCCATCCCCCCTGCTTTCACTGCATTAAGTCTATGGAAAATGACAGAACCATGGCGAATACGGCCACAGGAGTCGCCATCCTGAACCCACACTGGCCATCATGACAGGACAGACATGAAAAATAGAGAATTGGTAATAGGGATGGACCTAGAATCCATTTGATAAGGAGCTGCTTCCTGTATATTCATCAGAACAAAGTGAAAATGTTAAAAAGACAAACATTCACAAACCCAATCAGACATCAATGTGCAACACGGTCGCTTGTGCAAAGGAATTATAAACCATGTAACCTATTGACACATTTGTCTTACAGAGCTAAACAGCTCTCAAATTCTTTACCTCAGTACTTTCACACAGGTCTGCGAAATTGGCTATCATCCATTTATAATATCCTGAAGTTTCTTGGCACATGCCTAACTAAATTTGTTTGCCCACTAGGGGATAAGCTGCGCAACTAAATTGTAGGAGAGAAAAACTCCTGCCCAAGTTCCAGTGGTGTACCCACTGCAAACACCAGGGCGAATGTAATAACATATCTACAGCACCCAAATTTAGCATTTTCACAGGCAACGACCAAACTACCTTGTGACAAACAATGTCTTGATTAAACTTCTACATTTAAGGAAAGTTCGCCAAATTTTATTTTGACCACGTCTGTCAGTGGTTCTATTGACATTAAAATTACTCTATCATCAACAATGGGGGATGACTTTTGGTCTCTACCCTCACTTCAGTTTGTTTCAAAATCAGAAATTTCAACATTTAAGCTATTGAGTGGAAAATATATTTAGCTTTCAGTTAATGTTTGATTATCCCAAAACTGAATATGCTTATGTTGAGGAAATTACCACAGGTGAGACCAGTCTGAACACTCAAGTTTAACCCTTAGTAATAGGTTACCCTGATTTAATGGGAGAGGTTGTTTCAGGTCTGCCCCCCTTCCTGGAGCCCTTGGCTTTACCCACTAATGGTGAGCCATAGTAAAAATATGCTTGTCATATCTACACAGCAACTCAATATTCTTGTGGACATTCCAAAACATTCATAAAAAATATGATTAAACTAAAAACAGACATGACCACCCAAGTAAGCCTATGTTACTTTTGCTACCCCAGGGCAGTGTGTGGGGGGATTGGCTCAAGCACTCCTCCCCCCTGTGCTACTCTCTGAACCCAGGGTGAGACTATTTTAGTCAGTCAACCTTTTTAGAACTGAGACAAGTATCTAACTCGTTCTTTAAAACACAAATGTCATCTTAGTTATAAGAGAAACACAAAAAACAAACAAATGAAAAAAATCCTAATTAACCAAAGCCATTTCAGCATTCAAAATAAAATATTTAATTTTATTGTAGGGGATAAACTCTTGGCTGTTTTCACCCTTTTTGTCATAATTTCACATATAATAATCTCAATCTTTTGTCTGAAACCATATTATAACATATATTAGAATCATATTCAGTGCACATGGTAAGCGATGTGTTTTAATTAACTTCAAAAAATTATTACCCTCTGTGTATTGTTTTCCTCTCACCAGTCGTCCTGTGACGAGGCAAAGACAGGGAGAACACACATGCATTCCAACTTGGTGGAAAGACCACGCTTTGTAAAGGCCTATGGGTCCTACTGACATCACACGTGACAAAACAAAACAGGCTATTTCTTGAATGTCTATTAAAACATGTAATTTACCATCAAAGTGCTTTTCAAATTAATATTCAATTAGATAAGCCAGGTCATTATCAAGGGAAGTGATCAGATTTCCTTGATGAGTTCCAGCATTACTCAATGTTTAGGTACGATACATTTTTGGAAATACATTTAAAACTCTTAATCAATGATTAATTATATAAGCTCATGTCAGTTCCAGGTATCGCCAGGAAATCCTCTATCTTTGATTCCTGAATTCCATACATGGGAGAACTTTCCTTGCTGCTGCTCGGCATGTGGGCAGAATGTCTCATGTTCCAACTGTCTGTCCATCCTGGCTTTGTCTTTTGGTTCTTCTTGCGACACTAATTCTGCCAATGGCCAGGGATTCCAAAATAGTGACATGCTCCTGTTTTCTTTTCAATGGCCTTTGAATGTCTTTAGATGTTTTTCCTGCTTTCAACGTTTCGAGTTCCTTTTTCAACTTTTCAAGTCCTTTGGTTAACTTATCCAATTGAGCTGTTTGTTCAGCTGATGCCCAAACACATTCTTTCTTGTTCACAGTTCTTTCATTGAGGAATTTATCATTCCATTTTTGAGTTTCTGATAACACAATGAACGACCAACTTGTTTTTTGTAATTCATCAGGCATTCATTGAATTTCTTCCCATGTTTTCTGTATATCAAAAAAACTCCAAAAATCTTCTTCTGGAACAATGGCATATATTTCAAATATCTCTTGGCGACAGTCATCTATTTTCAAGCTCTTTGTGATGTTTTCAGCTAATAATTTTGCCATTTTTTTGAATTACAACGTCAGGCCTGCAGTCACCATTTGTACCACATTGTTATTTTTTTTAACTTCAATTGTACAAATATTATACACATGTCCCTTTTAATACTCTTCTTTCAATGACCTCCAGATAACATGAGGAAGGTTTCATCACTGTAAAAGTGGCCTAAAAGGTCTTAGCTTCTCCTGTGGTATTTCATGGACTAAGACTAAGAACACATCTTTCAGTGTCAACGTAAGTCTTGCGTGTCCTCATCACAGGTTTCCATAACCTAAAAAACAAAGATTCTAGGTCTTCTTGTTCCAGACGTGTTAATCTGTATACTCACTGCTAGGAAGTGTCCTATAAAAGGGTGTTGCTTCTCCCGTGGAATCTCTGGACTAAGACTAAGAACACATCATTCTGTGTCAACGTAAATCTTACTTGTCCTCACCACAGGTTTCTACAGCCTAAAAAACAAAGTTTCTGGTTCCAGATGTGTTAATCTGGATACTCATGCTCTTTAAACTGACTTGTTCTTTTAGATAGTGTGGTTTGACTCACCAATCAGAGTGCAAAATCCATCTATCCGTAGTCACGGCACCATGCTGTTAGATTCTGTCCAGTTTTGATCCATGAACAAAATTAATGCAACCGGTAGTCAGAAGAGAACCATCTTTATTCAGCATGAGTCCAAGATGTTGATCTCTTCCATAGTTCTTACATATTCTCCAATAATTACAAAGTTAACACAGTCTTTTATGCCTGGACACATAGGAGGCGGTCAGTGGTCATAGCCAACCATTACACAGTCCATTATCCTCCAATAAGAATGGTTTATCCTACATGGTACGCTTGTATGGTATGTTCCAACCTATGGTCCATGGGCCTATTCATAGAGCCTGACAGTCACATGGACAACTCCTATCAGGAGGTATGGACAGGATGTTTGGATAGGATGTGTGGGGCCCATCAGTAACAGGCATCACGTCCTATCTATTTTCCTTTGTTCAGAGTTGGTCAGCACTTATGTGTTGTGTTAAGTTTCTCATGCCCATATCCTATCAGTGTGTAGCGGGTTATTTGACCCATCTGCACACATTCTATGTTTAAATCCAACTCTGTGCAATTAAGGTTTCACGTCATCTGAGGATAAATACATCTGTCTCTAGGAGGTCCCACACTTGGTTTGTATAATTCCTAACACAAACTACAATACAGTTCATAATCAAAAAAATGGAGAGAATGTTGCAGAACTGTGAATCTGTCTAGAACAGGCCATTGTCAAAAACTGAATATCCAGACGGGAGGGGCACTAGTTAGGGAGGCCACCAAGAAGACTAAGGCAATTTGAGTTAGTTATCCACGGCTCTCAAAGAAAAACCATTGTTGAAAAGAACTCACATCAAATCTCACCTACAATTTGCGAGAAGGCATGTGGGAAATTCTGAGACCATGTGAAAGAATATGGTCTGATGAGACCAAAATACTGTCTTTTGGCCTCAACGCCAAGCTCTGATTGGGGAAAGCGTAACACTGCACATAATCGTGAAAGCAGCATCATGCTATCCGGGATGCTTCTCTGCGTCAGGGCCTGGAAAGCCTGTGAAAACAGAGTGCAAAATGGTTACGGCAAAGTACAGAGAAATCCTGGAAGATAACCTGCTGAAGTCTGCAAGAGACCTTGGACTCAGGTGAAGATTCTTCCAGCAGGACAATAACCCCAAACAGATAGCCAAAGCTACTGTACACTGGAGTGGCTTGAAAATAAAAATGTCAATATCACAGGGTGGCTCAGTCAAATACTCAAAGCCACAGAGAATATCTGGCATATTGACATTATGGACATTTTGTGTTGATCAATGGAAAAAATATGATCCCATGTTGTAGCAAGATCATGGAAAGGTCCAAGACGCTGAATAGTTCAGAGAGCCATTGTAGATCTCAGAGAGCTTGAATAATTCAAATTACATAAAATATGAAGACAATCGTACAATCACAGGTGAGGTAATGTTATAAGATCTCTAACTAATAAGTGGTTGGCTACTGACTACGGGATGATACTAAGGTATTGTGAAGGATGTAAAGAGTAAAGAATATTCAAATTAATACATTAATTAGTTAATTCTCTTTGATACAGCCTAGGGTAAATACTGCCTTAACATATCAAATTCACTCATTGTAAACAGCAAACTTGCACTGAGTATATCAATGTCATCTTCAATCAATACAATCAAATAATGTAGTAGCTTAAGAGATTGATAACGTAAACGCATATCTAGAGATTATGCATATTAGCTAAAACATTAAATCCAGTAACAAAAAAAGAGTTGAAAGAACTGCATAATTATCATTTTGCCCTCATTGAAACAGTGTTGATTTTACAATTTCTCCATGCAATGCGGTTTAGATCACTTGTTATTGGCTGGGACAGAGGTACAGTGGATATAAAAAGTCTACACACCCCTGTTAAAATGCCAGGTTTTTGTGATGTAAAAGAATGAGACAAAGAGAAATCATGTCAGAACTTTTTCCACTTTTAATGTGACCTATAATGTGAACAATTCAATTGAAAAACAAACTGAAATCTTCGAGGGGGAAAAATGAAAAATAAAAAACTTACAATAACCTGGTTGCATAAGTGTGCACACCCTCTTATAACTGGGGATGTGGCTGTGTTCAGAATTCACCAATCACATTCAAACTTATGTTAAATAGAAGTCATTACACATCTGCCACGCCTCAGGGTCCGAGGAGATTTCGGCCGGATTTCACTACTTGGACATTTTGGGTCCTAGATTCATTTCTGTAACAGATATAATCTATTATGATGTATCCTGGTAATCACAACCCCCTTGGCTACAATAAAAATACATAAAAACATAATAGATTATATCTGTTCTGGGTCACCATTTAGAAACCTCATCTGTTTGAATGGCAAAAAAATAGTTTTCGAAAAACATTTCTGCCATTCAGGATGATAAAATTTGATTCTAACACTTATGAAGTTTTGTTTCAATGGTATTCCCTGATAGTTCCATGCTTTTACTGTCATATTACATTGCATTGTGTTGAAATTAATGAATAAAACAAATAATACAAGGTCAGAAATATAGGCACCCCAAAAAAATGTGGTTCTTCTACCTAGAAATAAAACACTATAACAGAAATTAGAAAGAAGATAAATCACTTCTTTTTACGTGTAATTACGCAGAACGGCCACCAGGTGGCAGCACGAGATCGCTAGTGAAGTTTGGACTTCTATAATTTATAAACTCAGAAAAATTAACAACTTTTTCCAAAAAACTCAAGAACATCCTCATACTATGTTGACAGAAGAACATTTTTATATCATATTTATAATACAAACGAT